>JASDQU010012836.1:183319-195924 GCA_032191745.1 Picea mariana
AATTTATAGCTCTATTATCTGCTCCTCATCTGATATTATCCATGACACATTGATCTTGTCTTCTTGCTGATAAGGAATAGAAGAAACTTCTAAGTCCTCCTCTTGTGGGGTTTGTTCATGGATCATTTGTTCTTCAACGACTTCATGACATGCATAATCTCCCCCAGTGATGACTCTGAACTTTGGGCAAGGATTTTAGAAAATCCTTGTAGAAATACATCCTCCCTTTCTCAACAAATTACTTAGCATTCTTAAGTTCTTCTGGATGTTCTAGAGGCCATGCTCATGAATGGATTAATGTATGGGGGGTTCTTACAAAACAAAAACTTCTCTATCTTAAATAAATGAATTAAATCAGAAACAAACACACCACACCAAACAAAAAGATAAATAAATTTGATCATGTACTTGAATTCCCTCACGCTACTAAGACCTTGTTGTCACCAGGTTGTCTGTTGACATGATTTAGCTTTTCTTTTCATGATTAAAAAAAACTTGCATAAAAGGAAACACACTTACAATGCTGACATGACGAGGGCTCAGAGATAGCCCCTAAAGTGGATGCATTGGAATAGAACCCTTTCATAAATATTGAAGTGAGGGAGCTTTTGTGTCTTACCATTTCTCCTCCTCCAAGTCGTAAATGTTGGTGCAACAAACAAAATGCAAGAAAAAGTAACTAAAAAAAATGAAAAACTTGTGACTTCCAAAACCAATTCCTTGACACTTTCCCGACAACGACACCAAAATGTTAGGTATTTTAGTTGTAGTTTAGTTAACTAAATTATGAATCATTTATCTATCAATCTAGGGTAAGTAAACTTATGAGGCGTCTACACTATGTATGTACAACTAGCATGGTAGTAACTTAAGATTCCCATGAAAAAGTAAATCTGTTTCAAACTTTAAGCAAGAAGGTTCAGAATCTAACTCAGGGACCGAGAGTTATTCTTGTGACTAAAGATACTTATTTAACCTTCAATTGGTTGAACCTCCAGTTCAGATGCAAACACTAGGTGTAGATCTGTACTCATACTCCATTTTAGTCAAATAGTGTAAAGTTGAGCGAGTCACCCTAAATTATGAGTTGTAGACTGATTTTAAAACTAAATGAAAAGTACACAAAAAGAAATGCTTTGCACAGAAGATAAGATATCAAAAGAAATAAAGGAAAGGAAAAATAACATGTGTAGCTTTACTTCTAAAGTGAGGGGGCCCTTCCTCTTCCAAAATTAGACTATGTTAAAACTTCAAGTGTTAAGGATTCTTCAACACACCATAATAATGGAAGTGATTTCTTGTATTATATCAAAATAGAGTTCTTGTGATCACAAAGTATCAACCAATATTACATTAATATTTCAACCATCCCTTGTTTTTTTCTTTGACTTTGGTTTTATACATGTTATTATAGGAAAAATGGAATCTTCTAAGAAAAACATCATGTTTCTAAATATGTGTAGAAATTGGCATCATATCTCATATTGAAAATGAAGTATAGGATATCCATGACTTTCCTTTGTTGTTCCTTGATTTTATGAGTGGGAAATCAGTTCAAAACCCATTTAGATTTGAATCCCATCTTTGGATGGTCGCTTGGCATAATTTTGACTGGAAATGGCCGCAACATGAAATATGGAAGGATCCACTTTGAATAAACGCTTGTACAACCCACTTCTTGCACTTTTTGGGGAATCTTCTCGCAATTCACCTAATTAGGTTCATTCTTCACAAAACCCATGTCGTAGAATCTTCAGGTTTGTATTCATCGCTCCAGAAATCACATCTAAATAGCATTGCTTGAAAACTGAAGATTACACTCTATTTATAACTAATTGCAGGAATTATAGTTCATATCCTTTTAGTGCCTAAAATAAGTTTTGCATAATTATAAGAGTTGGATATTCTATTCTCTGACTGGTCGACCATCATTCCTCACTCCTAGGAATTGAGTTCCTGTTTCTATGATCAACCTTGCAAATTTGTAGCTGATTCCCGTGAATTTCGGATTTGAACTTGTGTTGATCAATGGGTGCCGGATACTATGAATATGGAAAAATAGGTAAATTACCATCTCGTGATATCAATGAAGTGCTTCAAAGTGGAAATTCTCCATTTGAGCAAATGTAAGTATGCTAACCTTTGATTCCTATAATAAGTCATTTAACATGGTTAATTCCTGTAATAACTGAATTGTAGACAGTTTGTTGCAAAAATATCTTTTAATACTCTTTACAAGAAAAAATATGAGTTAATCACAAAAAGACAACTTATTACCTTTCTTATACCCATTATTCCGTTAGTAAGATGGAAGTGGGAAAACAAAGAGTTTTTAGTCAAATAATGGAGATGAATGGGATGGATTGGAATGGTAAAAAGAGTCAAAATTGATGCCCAATATAGATCATTTTGTATACAATAAAATAGATAAAATGATAATTTCATTGTCTTATTATTATATGTTGATGACATGTTAATTTTCGGAAAAGATAAGTTGATAGTGAGGAGGTTAAAAAAAGAATTAAACAATGTCTTTGCATTGAAGAATTTAGGACTAGAAAGTTAGATTTTGGGGATGCAAATTATACGTGATAGGAAAATAAATTTTTTTAGCTGTCACAACAATAATACCTTGGAAAAGTACTGGAAAAAAATAATATGGCTGATAGAAAACCTGTAGGTACACCACTTGCTTCTCATCTTAAATTAACAACTAAACAATGCCACACTAGAATTGAAGAAAAAATATAAATGTCCAAGATTCCATATGTTTCAGTAGTAGGAAGCCTAATGTATGCAATGGTATGCGATCGCCATGACATTTCACATCCAATGGGAGTAGTAAGTAGGTTTTTTGCAAATCCAAGAAAGAAACATTGGAATGCAGTTAAATGGATTTTAAGATACATTAAAGACTCAATTGGTTATTTTTTTGTTTTTGAGGTACTGATAACTTGTTAGAAGGATTTACAGATGTTGATATGCTAGGGGATGTGGATTGTAGAAATCCACAATAAGCTACATCTATAACTTTACAAGTGCTGCAGTTTCATGGGTATCTAGATTGCAAAAGGTGGTGGTTCTTTCTACCACAAAGGCTGAGTATATTGCATCAACTAATGCATGTGTTGGGACAAGATTTTGGGGATCGGTTTTGGGAACTGCGCAACGCATGCAAAGGAGGGAAAGAAAGTTGGCACACTTTTAGGGGTGAATGCATGCAAAAGAAGGAAGACCGTTGGAAGCTGTTAGGAATTTTGGGTCCATAGATATGGGCTAAGCCCCATTGTAATTGTATAAATATGTAAGGGTTTTGGGAAAGAGAAAAAAAAATAGTGAGTGAAGTAGCTAAGTAGGAAATGAAGTAAGTAGCAAAGAGTGAGAGAGATATAGGAGAACGACAAGGGAATTTTGTATCTCTGAGACATAATCTATGAGCACAATGCACATGTTTTTTTAATGGATGTTCTGAATAATATAATAAGAAGCCGATCATTGTGGACGTAGCCCATCTTGGGTAAACCATGTTAAATAATGGTGTCTATGTGTTATGATGTGATTGTTTTGTTTAATGCACATATGATATTTGTTCTGTTGCTATGAATATGTTACATGTTAATCTGTTTCTATTCATATGATATAATCCTGATCAAATTCTAAGTAGAATGGTTATAAGGATTGCCTCCCCTCCCTTCACCACTGCGGAAACTTGGTTTCTGTAGTTCCCATAGATACCTGGGGTGAGGCTTCACCTTCTTGCAGGTGATGCTAAAAGGGTCGGTTTCTAAGGTTTTTTTTGGTGAATTCATGTTGAACCCTAGGTCTTCCCACTGTGCACAAAACAATGGTTTCTTTGTTGAGACCAGGATATGTGTCTGAGGGGAATGTAGAGGCCAACTAAGGAAAATATAGGACGGTGGTTAGAGATGAAAGAGAGTGAGTTTTCTAGAGACCAAAATAATAATCCATGGATAAGCTCAGAGAAGTGGTTACAAAGGTATGTATTTAGAGACTTACATGAGAGTTTCTTTGTTGAATTCTCGATAATTTTGGTTGAGTGGTTACAAAGGTTAGCTAAAAAGAATAGAACATTCCGCACTATTGTTCCGAGGAGTTGGACCCCTAAGAAGTAATCAGATCTCATGCATAGTTGAGTTTTTGATATATAGTGTATTGGGGGATTATATTACTGAGTTTTCTATAGAGTGTACCCAGTCATACAATGATGTTGAGAGGGAGTTCTTTAAATTTATGTGTGAAAGATATTTGAAATCACTGTCTACTTGGGTTAAGATGTTGCTGTGTTATAAGAGGGTTATGAAGATGGAATCTATTTTCCCTAGTAGCTAGGCACCTTCGTGCACATATGGGGACTGGGGGATGACTAGGGGATGGTATGAGAGTAGGGAGGAGAGGGATGCAAGAAAGAATAAATAAGGAACATATGGGATGAGAATATCGGGAAAATAAGAAGGTGCGACGAAAGAATAAATTGGAGTGTTGTGCAGTGGAAAAAGGGTTCGGTACAGTAAAAAGAGGACTGCGACTGATAGAGAAGGGAAGCACAATGATCTTAATGAAAGAGACACTGGTGTAGTGCTACAAATCAAAGGAATACCTTGCACAGAGAAGGAAAATGACTATCAGCTCAGACGAGTAGAAGGATATCCATTACATCCTAGTAGCCCCACTCAGAACAGACTCTATTTCAAACCCACAACCCCATGTGCATCTTCGAGGACTGAGGTAAGATATGAAACTTTGTCACAAACATTTGCAATTGGTGAAGGAAGCAAGGATAGCAGTAAAGGTAGTCAGAGTAGTGGAAGTATTGAAACAAACCAAATTCAGTTAGGGACACCCAGGAAGAATACTACGCAATACACAATGGAGGGAGTAGACCCCACTTTGGGAATGCATGTCTTCCACGGACTAGGGACAAAAGATTCATAAAAACACTTACTTGTCTATGAATAAATAATGGATAGTGAATAATGTCCATGATGATATGAAAATCACGCAGTTAGTGACGAAATTCAGAGACCGCGTGTTACTATGGTATATGAAGTATCAGTCCACTGCACCTGTGGGATAAGACAAAATGTTGGTAGCCATCAGGAAAGATATGTTAAAAGAGTTTCAGAAACTGAAGTCCAAGTCTTAGTGTATTAAGAAACTAAAAGAGATCAAGTAGTTGCAGAATGAATTAGTATGGGATTTTGATAAGAGATTCAAGATATTTATGGATCGGTTGACCTTCTAGATTCCAGATGAGCAACATAGGGAATGGTTTATTGCGGGATTGTTACCACATATATGATGTCCACTGGCGCAACAGAAGATTACGTCGCAGTTAGGAGCACTATAGATTTCCATGAAGTTGGAAGCATCTCCTATAGGAGAGAATGGTGCAGGGATGGCTCAGTTTCAGTCGTAGTTAGTAGCATTAAAAATTCAATTGCAGAAGCTTGCTAAAGGGAAGGAAAAGCGCGAAGAAGTTTGGTGTGTCACATGTAGAAAGGAAGGTCATCACAAGAACGCGTGTCTAAATTTTAAATATTATTTGGCTACAGGAGCCCCAAATCCCTTAACCTCAGGTGGAGGGGTATGGTGTGAGACATGCAGAACAATGGGTCATCACCCAACTGCTTTTCTTTGATGCAGAAGTATCAGAGCAATGCCAAAAGATAATTTTATAATTTTTGTAAGTCCGCGAGACATGTTGAATAACAATGTCGTGCACTTGATCTAATGAGACAAAACACCATGGATGCATGTCGAATTGAAGGGGAATATGGATCAGAAGGACATGTACAACAATAATACTCCAAGGGGATAGAATCAAGGAGGAAAAGGAAGATTCATAGGTCGAGGAAGAGGAGGATTCGACAAAGGAAGAGGATCGATTATATGCTATAACTGTAACTAGACGGGGCATTTGGCACGAGATTTTCAGAATCCCTATACGATGTGTACATACTGTAGACAACTGGATAATGTGATGGAATAATGTTCGCATCTGATCGCAAAGTGGCAGGAAATAAGGAACCAAAATGCACAGATTATAGCAGTGGAAGAGCATGACAATCGACCAAGGGTAGCAACAGTTATGCACAAAGGAGCAAGACTAGGAGAGGATGTGACATATCAAAGAAATCAGACTGATCAATGGGTTAGGAAATAAATAGAATCACCTCCAATGTTTGACCCTTGGAAAGAGAGAGACACATATAAGCAAGCAAGGAACGAACTGCTAGAAATAGGATGGAGAGCATCGAATTTGCAACCTTTGTATGACATGCCTCCAACCTATGACCACTCGATCACATAAAGACCAGTTGAGAAGGTAAGTACTTTGAAAAGTTTTTTAAATAGTTGTTTAGAACTAATGAAGGATGAAACTGCTTTAAACGTGTTGCACTAGATGATCGACCAGTGCACACAAGATAAAGAAACACTTGTTTCACATCGAACATTTAACCGAGTACATCACAGGAAAATGAAGAAAAAGGAATTTCGACTTAATGCGAAGATAGGAGACTATGATATGAGTAGTATCATCTTGGATCTGGGATATGATGTGAATGTCCTTTCGAAACAGACATGAGAGATGATGGGCAAGCCAAAGTTGATCTAGTCACCTATTTGATTGAGGCTAGCAAATCAACACAAGATTGTTCCGATTGGACGACTGATAGGGGTGAATGTTAATATCGATGGAGTGCGCAACACAAAATTTTTTGAAGTAATCAAGATAGTGGATGATAGTAAAACTTATCCAACACTACTTGAACTCGATTGGGATTTTTATAACCAGACCATTATTGATATGAAAAAGAGACAAATGATCTTTGAAGTAGGAGACTTGAGAGTTATTGCGCCATTGGATCCCACGGAAGGAAGGAGATATGTGGAACCAATAGTGGGAAAAGAACTCGATAACCTTTATAATGTGATAGAGTAGATGGATGACTATGTTAATCCTACTACTGAGGGTGCACTCAGCTGGCGAAGTATTAGTTATTGCACATCGGATTCAAAAGAAGCCATGGAATATTGGAAACAAAGATTACATGAAGTATCTACAAGGAGATGTACTCATATTACCCGCACATTGCGCCGGATTGGATCTGAGGTATGTGGTCCGTCAAAGTATGATCGACTAACATATAAATTATTTTGTAAAGGAATTTGAATTGTAGATACCGAAACAACAAAGATTTATAGCTTTAGATGTCATGTTGAAAGCGACTCGTCAAAGGTGGTGGGTTGCGCATAAAAATAGAATAGATTATTCACAACAATGTAGAAGGTTGTTACAGGTCAGGTTCAGAACAAAAACTGAATATACTGCATAGAAGTATATTGGGTTGAGTTGTCCCACATATCTTCTTACACAATGTACCGTGACATGGATTTCAATACCTAAGAAGGAATGGACACACTTGTTTGTACACACTCTGGATACGATCTCGAAGAATTGGTGTTTAGATATGGAAGTACGTATAAGAACAACAAAATGAGAATATTTGACTCACAACTTCAAGGTAACTTTCAGTTTTGAATATGTTACCCCTTCGGTTGACACAACTTTGCAGGTTATCAAAACCAAGATATTTACATCAAAAGACTTGACAAGACTGGTACCCTTATGTATGGTGCCCAGATCTTCTATGATCGTTCAAGAGATTCTGGAATTCTATAACATTACTAGAGAATACCAGGAGGATGAAGACCCGATAAATTTTCAAGTACTAGAAACCGAAGGAGAGCGTGTAGTAGAGGGTCCCGAGCTTGAATCTACCATGTATGCAAGGCCATTGATAACACACAAGGTGAATATTGGTACGAAGGATAATACCAAGTTCGCAAACATTGGAGATTACTAGAATGAAGAAAATCTCAAGAATATTGCTGATTTACTGCACGAATACCAAGACCTTTTCCCAACTACATTTTCAGAAATGAAAGGGATTGTTGGGGAGCTAGGGGAGATGAAGATCCTTTTGAAGCCAAATGCCAAGCCAGTGAAGCAAAGACCGTACCAATTGAATCCAATATGAAAGTAGAAGGTGAAAGTACAAATAGATAGGATGTTGTAAGTTGGGATTATTGAACCTATCGGAGAGTCAGAATGGATTAGTTTGATGGTGGTCTAGGACAAGAAAATGGGTGGAAATAGAATTTGCTTGGATCTGTGGAAATTGAATGATACTTGCTTACATGACCCGTTTTGATCCAGGTGGATATTGGTGGCCACCCGCCTATTCCACTTGGAGCCACACCATTGTTTCTTTCAGTTTTTCAGTTTCCTTAATTGTAACACAATTTACTATTTTTAGCAGTTTTTCGAGTCATGAACTTCCAGAGCTATTTTGAGGCCCTAAACGACATTTTTTGGGCATGAATGCTCTGACAAATATGATGTTGTTTCAGACTCGATATTCACTATTAGCAGTGTAGTCCTCGGATAGATCTTTCTAACGATGTATCATGTGCGTCAAACAGAGATAGTATGCCAAAGTTACGACCCTGGGAAATTGATGTACCAATTTACCCCAACGGGGCCCATATTCCGGCGTTTCATCTCCTAGGGTTAGGTTTTTGGATGTTTAAGGTTTTCCATTATTTCTCAATAATATATAGGCCTTCGAGCCTCATTGTAACATAGATTTCATAGGCCAGTAGCCGCCACATCTCTTCTCAGAGATAAGCTACCAGCGCCCAAGCTATTGTATTTCCATTCTATCTGTAAGCATATTTCAGTCATTTGTTGTTAATGAAATGAAGTTTTACTTCCACTGCATATCTGTGTTTATGTGTATTTCTATATTTCATTATGTTCTTGCATAAATCCGGATCAGTGGTATCAGAGCAGTCTGCTCTTTCTCGATCCTTCTTTTCATGTCCCCAACGAGATCGGGGTATAAGGAGTTAGGGCTCGATTTGGTTGAACCGTTGCAAGATCAACCTCGCAAACCTCGACAGCCGCCCATGGGGGAAGAAAAGAAATATGAGGGAGCAGGAGATCCTATCAAATTATTGCTTGAGGAGGCCCTTGAGAAACAAAGGAACGCGATGATGGACAACTTTGCCTAGATCCTTCAACGACTTCCCACCGACAGTGCATCTACATCCAACAACCACTTTGGAGGCACCACTCCTTTTAAGGTACAAGTAAACTTTGACATTCCTATATTTGAGGGCCAAATAGATGCATATGGCATTGATAGATGGTTGAATCTGCCAGAAGAATATTTCTCGGTTCATGACTTTTTCGACCGAGAAAGGATTATTTTTGCACTCCTTAAAGCTGCCCCCCATGTCAAGGACTGGTGGGAAACCTACTGGGAGCAACAGAGCGAGGGGAAACCCTATCTGTTCTCGGTCACACACACTTGGAATTCTTTCCGAGACACCATCAAGGAACAATATTATCTCGTGGGGAGCTATGAGGACAAATACATATAATGGACTACGCTGCGGTAGCAAAGAGAGCAATATGTGCATGGGCTGACAAATATTTTCCATACCCTATGCACAAAGTTGGGTATCAAAGATTCAGAGAAACATTTGGTGTTAAAGTACCGCATTTGTCTTCATAGATACATTCAGGAGGAAATGGAGTTCCTCAACATCTCCTTGCTTGGTGCGGCATACCGGTATGCTGCCAAGATTGAGCAGAAGTTCAAACAAAAGAAGCGAGACTTTGGGTCTGCGAATCAGAAGCAAGGGAAAGGTACCCCCAAACCACCTAACAAAGGACCAAGCCAAGGCCGGGAAGCCCAGGACAACCCGCCAAATCCACAAGCAAAGAACAACATCACGAAGCCAAAAAAGGACATGGGGAAGTGGTGTGAGTTCCATAAGAGCTCCACTCACAACACAAGTGAGTGTCGGGCCAAGCAGTCACTGGTAGCTGATTTGAAGGCTTCTGAATCGGATGTAGGCTCTACTCTGAATCATAACCCAATAAGAGGAATGACAGGGGGAAGAAGATTATCGATGCAGAGCCCAATTCCACCATTGCCACCACGAAGATCAGAAGAAGGAGCCAGAAGATCCAGAGGAGGCAGAGTGCCTCTTCCATTCCTAGATGTGGGTAAAGGGTTCTCCATTGCAGTTCATTGTTGACAGCGGGAGCCAGAAGAACCTCATCTCAGTAGAGGTCGTGAAACGACTAGGCTTGCCGACCACAGCACACCCACAACCATACACCATCGGGTGGCTGCACCAAGGACGAGACCTCCGCGTAAGCCATCAATGTCGCCTTCCCTACAACATCAAGCCCTTCACGGATGAGGTATTATGTGACATTGCTCCTCTTGATGTTTCTGATGTATTATTAGGCCAACACGNCCTACAACATCAAGCCCTTCACGGATGAGGTATTATGTGACATTGCTCCTCTTGATGTTTCTGATGTATTATTAGGCCAACCATACTTGTGGAAGTGACATGCTGTGTATGAGTCCAGACCTCATGCTATTATTATTACTTTGGGCAATAAGCTGTATAGGATACCGGAAATGGCACCGCCTACAACCATCTCTTTGGTTATTGCAAAACAATGCTGTAAGCTCATTGCCTAGGAAATTTGTTTTCCTGATGATCCATCCTTAGGGAAAGAAGAAGACTGCGGCCACAACCTCCAGACAGGGCCCCTCTGCATGACAACAACAAATGGATAAGGTCGTGGAGGAGTACGAGGACATATTCACCTCCCTCGTAGGGGTGCCTCTACACTGTCAGGTCAAGCACCCCATCGATATGACCCCAGGTGCCCAATGGAACGACCTATCGGCGCTCTGTTATGGAGAATGATGAAATCAAGAGGCAGATTCAGGAGCTGTTGCAGAAAGGTCACATCCGACCGATTTCATCGCCTTGTGGGAGCCCGATCGTGTTGGTGCAGAAGAAGGATGGGACTTGGAGACTCTGCATTGACTATCGGGCACTGGACAAGATCACTATTTGGAATAGGTACTTGATCCCATGGATTGATGACCTTCTGGACCAACTCAAGGGGAAGAAATATTTCAGCAAGATTGACTTGAAGTCTGGGTATCACTAGGTACCAATCGAACCCTCTGATGTGTGGAAGACTGCCTTCAAATCCAAGGAGGGCCTTTTTGAATGGCTGGTCATGCCTTTCGGGTTGACGAATGACCCTGCAACCTTCATGAGACTAATGGACGACATCTTGCAACCATTCACCAACTCATTTGTAGTGGTGTACTTGGATGACATTTTGATCTTCAACCAGACTTGGGAAGAGCACCTCCACCACATCCAATAAGTTCTCCAAACACTGCGGAAACACAAGTTGTGTGCCAATTTGGAGAAGTGCACTTTTGGCATGAACCAGATTCAGTAACTGGGATACATTATTGATGAGTGGGGGGTGCATGTGGATCCAGCCAAGATCCAAGTAATTCGGGATTGGCCGGCCCCAACCACCCTAATAGAGCTTTGCATCTTTTTGGGTCTTGCCAATTTCTACCGCAGGTTTGTGTTGGGATTATCTCATATCACTTGGCCCTTGAGTCAAGTCACTAAGGGAGGAGCGAAAGAAAAATTCTTTTGGTCTGGATCTCAACAGAAGGCGTTCGATGATTTGAAGCATCGTCTTTGCTCTGCACCAGTGCTCACATTACCAGACTTACAACAACCATTTGAGATTGAGACAGATGCCTTCGACTATGCTATTGGGGCAGTCCTTACTCAACAGGGGCATCCAATCGCATATCACAGTGAGACACTTTCCGATACAGTCTGGAAGTATCCCACTTATGACAAGGAGATGTATTCCATTGTGCAATCTTGCCGACAATGGAAGCATTACATTTTGGGAAAGGAAATAGTCATCCACATAGACCACCTACCCTTGCAGTTCATACAGACACAAGGGAAGTTGCAGAATGATCGCCATCAGAAGTGGTCCACATACCTGCAACATTTTCATTTGAACATTAAGTACAAGAAAGGAAGCACCAATAATGTTGCAGACTGCCTTAGCTGACCCCCTATCCTGGCGCTAAACATGGTGCTCAACTCTTGTGGGCACGAGACTTCCGATTGGCCTCTTCTCTACAAAATTGATCTATAATTTGACCACACATACAATACGCTCTTGGAGGGTAAGAAAGTTCCTAATTTTCACCTCTAGGATGCGATGTTATGTCACCTGGGACATATTTGTGTTCCTTCAAGTGAGTGTGCCAAGATGATTTGGGAGGCACACTATAGTTGGGTCGCTGGGCATTTCGGGGTCGAGAAAATCGTGGCAGTACTGCAAAAGTATTTCTATTGGTCGAACCTTTGACAGGATGTCGGGAAGTACATCAAGTCTTGCACTGCTTGCGCCATTTCCAAACCATCCATCAAGAGGCAAGGCCTCTATACTCCGTTGCCCACCCCTATTCGACCTTGGGAATCCATCTCCATGGATTACATGTCGGGCCTTCCTTCTACTAAGCATGGCAATGACTATGTTTTCTTGGTTGTTGACAGATTCTCAAAGATGTCCATTATGATGGCATGCAAGAAGAATATCACAGTATAAGCCACTGCTAAACTCTTCTTTGAGCGAGTGTGGGTACACT
>JASDQU010012836.1:199750-217333 GCA_032191745.1 Picea mariana
TCTTCTGTTGAGTTATCTTTTACTCCTTTATCCTTTTCCTTTCTTAAGTCAACTTAAAAATATAACTTTTAACTTCTTGACTTTCCCCCCTTCAGTGTGAGACTATGACCTAGTGGGGGTGCCCAGGCCACTGAGTCTCCTCATCACCTCTCTAAGAGGTGGGGGACATTACAATGTCAAAATCCAAAATCTTGGCAATCCATTTTCTTCTTTTCCCATCTATATCAGGTTGGATCAGTGTCTCTTTTACTGAGGCCAAGGGGACATATGCAATAATTTTTGAATGCAGAATATAGATCCTGAAAGCCTTGAGGGATTTGACCAAAGCATAAGCCTACTTCTCCATGATATCATATCTCATTTATGCATCTCTCAGTGCTCTGCTGAAAAAGGAAATAGGCTGCTCCAACCCCTTTGCATTTCTTTGTAGCAAAACCGCAACTAGTGTATCAGATGAAGAGAAAGGAAATATCAGAAATTATTTAGAATAGTCAAGGATAATGAGCACAGGTGATTCAATCAAATATTTCTTGATTTGGTTGAAATAATTTATCGACTCAGCAGTCCACTTCACTTCGTTTCCCTTTCTAAGCATGGTTGTAATGTATTTAACTAACTCAACAAAATTTGAATTGAACCTCCTTAGGAAATTTATTTTACCAAAGAAAGACCGAACCTCTTTCTTGGATTTGGGAAAAGATGAGGACTGGATGGCCTCTACTTGACTTGGATCAATATTCACCCCTTCAGCTGACACAATATGCCCCAACAATTTTCCCTCTTGCATAGAAAATAAAGATTTCTTAGGATTGAGAGAGAGACCAAACCTTATGCACTTCAAGAATACTTTATTCATATGGAGACAATTCTCTTTATCATACATTGAGAATATTATAATGTCATCCAGATAAATGACTACAAATTTGTCCTTTTCCCTAATGAAGGCAATATCCATGCCTCGCTAGAAGGTTTCTCCTGCATTCATCAATTCAAAGGGAATTTTAGCATACATGAATGTGCCCCAAGTGTTGGTTGTGGAGCCTGATTATCTTCCTGATTTATAGGTCTTTTACTTTCAGCCGTGTTTATACCCCATGAAGTATTTACACCCCAAAAGTATGTACACTCTTCCATGCGGGGGAGTGCAAAGGGGAGGTACCCCCTCTGCGGGGTCCGGGGGGCCTATCCCCCCGGCTGGGGGGTCTGGGGGCAAGCGTACCCCCAGCGGGGGTTTGGAGGCAAAGCCCTTGAAGAAAAAATTGCCTTGTAAAAGTATATTGTAATTTCATTGTAAATTTGGACTGCTCATTATAAGGTCACAGATCTAACGGTAGAGATTATGTTAGGGTTTTTTTCCCTAGAAGGCAACCCTCTTTTATGAGGGAAATGTATCGCGGCTATAGATGGTGGTGAATATTGTATTCTGAGAGAGGAGACTGTGAGAGAAAGAAGAGGAAGTTACAATGGGTTTTGCTGTAGGTTGCATCCCTTCATTTGCTAGATAACAATAAAGGAAGGACCTAGCAATTTCTTTGGTGGATGTAGCCCACACTGGGTGAACCACGTAAATCCATGTCTCTCTTGTATTGTGTGTCTTCTATGTTTTGTTTCTGCATTTGTTTTATTTTATTGCTCCGCGGTCCTGTTTTTCTAACACCAAGGAGTATTGAAAGTTGTATTCTCTCTATATTCAGGGAGGACAGAGATATGATTGTAGCCAGAGAATCCATCAATCATAGACATCCTGGATGAACCAGTCACTTTCTGTAAAATGTGATCCATCTTTAGCAAGGGGTAGTTGTCCTTTTTGGAGCTCCTATTCAAATTTATGAAGTCTACACACAATCTGATTTCTCCATTTTTCTTCCTCACAGGGACCAAATTAGCCACCCATTCTGAAAACCTTAAGGGGATGATGATCTGGGCATCCAACAACTTCTTTACTTCCCTTTCCATAACAAGCAGCAGCATGGGATTTATTTGTCTGAGTTTTTTCTTGAAAGGTTTGGCGTCTTCTTTTAAAGGGATTTTGTGTTCAATGATGTTGGTGTCATATGTTCTCAAATATTCATATTTCCAGGAAAACACATCAACAAACTCCTTCAGAAGCTTGACATACTCGGCCCTTTGCTCCTTTGATAAGATGCTATTCAATTTGACCCATTTGGGATCCTCCTCTGTTCCTATATTACATTAAGTCACATCATCTTCTTCAGTTGATCCTTCAACCTTTATAGCAACATCATTTCTATCAAACAATCTCTCCAAAGGGACAAGCCCCTTTGGAATATGGTTACTAGGAAAATGAACAATATAATGGTTATCAATTTTATTTAGAAAAACATCATCATGAGGGCTTTCTTCAGAATCCTGATCCTAATCAATGTGCAAATTAGAAAATTCACCCACAGTCTCAAGAAACTTTTTTATCTCAACATCATCTTCAAAGACCTTCCAATGTTTGACATTGTCAAGAATAGAGGACCTGTATTTTATTTCCACCTCATACTTGAGTTTGGGGGGCAAGGGGACCTTGAAATTACTTGTTGATACCACCAAGGAATCTGCCACAATTTTCTCCTCCCTTGGAACAAATGAGATATTAAAAGCCAAGAATAAACTGTCAATCATATCCCAAAATTCATTCCTATAGGCCCTTAGCCTGGGGTGCTTAGCCTGATACAGATTTCTGACTTGATGAAAAATCAGCTCAGCTTCTCCAAACACTGCTAGTTCCTCAATTTTCATGTCTTTGGAAACTCTCAAACCCAAGACAAGAGCCTCATATTCTGCCACGTTGTTTGTTGTTTCAAATTCCATCTTGCAAGATAGATATATGGTCTCTTGGGTAGGGGAAATAAAAACTACTCCAACACCAACACTTTCCCTAGAAGAGGCTCTATCAAAAAACATCTTCCAAATAGAGGTATTCGAAGGAGGATCTTCACAAAAGGTAATAGGTTGCTTTCTTATTTCCATAGGTGGTTGAGGAGCATCAGTGAGTTGTAATATACTGGTTCCTAAATCAATATCAACTGAACAAATGGGGTGGTTGATGGGATTTTCTTCATCACTGATAATGTAAGCAAGTTGTTCTTCTCTATAAATCCTTCTATGTCCCCCCCCAAACATAGGAATGGTGGCATATGAAAGATCCATCTGCAAATTTACACCTAGTCTTTTGATCCAGGATCTAGACAAGAGCATCCCGAACTTAGGGGGGACATCAACTACCACTATATCCATGACCACACTCTTCATTGGAAATTGGAACAAGGATACAACCAGGTCCTTAATAACCTCGAGGCATTTCACCTTCCTAGAATCGAATGACTACAGGTCGTGGTAGGTTTTTATAACCTCCAACCCAAGCTCATCCATGACAATTTTAGGCATAAGATTGTGACATGCTCCTGAATCCATCAAGAAGTTGTGAAATACTTTGTCATGAATATTCAATGATGTATATAAAGGATGGGAGGAATCATCTCTATCCTCTACCAAAGGCCCTAGTATGACAACTAGCTTTTCATCTTGGAGGTTGACTGAGTCTGTGGAATGATATGAAGGCTCGGGCTGCAATTTTTTAGAGAGGCACCTTTCGAAGCCCTCATGCTTGAATAATTCTGAAAGAGGTACAGGGATCCTAATATTTTGAATCTCATGCTCAAAGATAAAAGAGGAGGGAGGCTTCAGAATCTCCTTCACTTCTGGGATAGGTCTTTTGACCACTGGTGGGGGGGTTAGTGCCTCCTTTTCTTTACTTCTGCCTACCACATCTTTAACAGGCTTCTCTTCTCTAGTAGGATGATCATAAATGTCAAGCTTACCTTCTTTTTTCTTTGACCTCGGGCTGTATCTATTTGAATGGTTGTTGGTCCTTTCCCCTTTACTCAGCTCATTTAGTTGGCCATCCATGGGAAAATCTTCATATGCAGATTGGGTTAAATGAGGAAATGAGGAGGTGCTTCCAAGACAATGGATTTCAGGATCAACATCTTCTTCCTCTCCTTCTTCATCAGTAACCAGGTTATTTTGGAGAGGAGCTTGAATTTTCTGATCATCCCTATCCCTGTTTCTTTGGTCTCTTTGGATGATCTAAGGGGCATTATTTGGTGTTTTGAAGTTACCCCTATTATCAACATCTTGTGGATTCCTATAGCTCTGCTTTCCTTCAAATTTCAACCTTTCCACTTCAGCAAAAAGTGATTTTACCAACTTGGTCAATTCATCCACTTGAGGGTTGGCAGCAGGGGGATCATAGGTTGAGGCTTCAGTCCTGCCTTTTCTTCTATCTCTATCAGATTTTCTCCTAAGTTTGTCCACTTCCAATATATTAGATTCTACTTCAAGGGTTGCATATTGCATATAAGCGAACAAGCTAGCCCTTCTTTCTCTTAACATGAGGCAAAACTCAGGGTCAAAGGCACTAGCATAAGTAATCTTGGAAAAGGTTTCAGTAGGATTTATTTCAATGGGAATCTTATTGTACATCTTATTGAATCTCTCTGAGAATTCTGAAACAAATTCCCCTTCTTTCCTCTTGAGTCCCCCAAACTCTGTAATATAATACAGAAGATCTTTTTTATCCCCCCAATGTCTCGAAAATGAATCATCCAGAGCTTCAATCCCATATATAGATCTAGGAGCCAAGCCCCTAAACCATTTCCTAGCCTCACCATCAAGGCTATGAACAAAAACTCTCATCCATACATCTTCATTCACAATGACATGATTATCTGCATAACTATAAAAGGTTGCAAGGTGCTCTTTTGCAGTTATGTCTTCCTCACCCATGAACTTGGGAAACTGATTAAGGTAGCCTCCAGCTAGGAGGGAATTCAAAGGTTGAGGTAAAATGAGAGGGGCATATCTAGTAGCCACTATGGAATCCATTTTGTTTCTAGGGGGATTAGCACCTGCCATTGGGATGTGAACTGGAGGAGAACCAGGGGGAGATGGAGTTAGGACATGTATGATTGTAGCTGTGTTTCTGGGATAAAAATAAAATGGCTGAGTGTTGAAGGAGAATGATATGGGGTTCAAAGGAAAAGAAGTTTCCCCCTCTTTGAACACAACACATTTAATAGGAGAAGGAGTAGTAAGGCCTAGGTTGGGAAAGTCTTCTAAGGTCCTAGGTCTAAACCACTTTACAATATCATGGGAGCCCAGAGTTTAAAAAAATTCTCCTTCTAGACCAATACTAGGAGGGGAGAAATCAACAAGAAAACTTCCAAAATTTAGACTTCTAGAAACTCCAATAGACAGTGTAACAGAAGAATTAGAAGCAACTATTGGAGTGTTTAAAGAAGGATTATGTAATTTACCAGAATCACCTGGTACAACAGTCAAAACCCCTTCTTGAAGGGATTTTCCTTTTTTGATAATATTTTCTGGGTCGACATCATGTGTTTCCAGAGGAAGCTATGGAGTAGACCTCGTGTGTCTACCTTTTAGATCCACAACTGAAACAATGGAGTCGCCAGGTGCAAGTTGCAATCTTCAAGGTACTGATTTCTGATGCACCCTCAGAATCAGAATTTATTTGTCGTTCTTACCCAGGGAAATGTCTTCAATTCGTCCTTGGCAACGGGGCCATGAATCTTATCACTAAGAGTCACCCTCATATTGCGAGAGAATAATCCCAGTACCCATCAGAAAGTTTGGTGGATGTTGGTTTTATGGATGGAATTCAAATGGACAAAACTCAGTATAAGAATGATTATAACACAGAAAATGGGCAGGCAATGCATAGGGAAGTGAGGGCCTCATTAGCTTCAGTCAGTGATTTGAGTGTAAGTGTGAGCAGAGGGAAGACTTAGTGAGAGAGAGGTGAACAAAACTGCTATGGGAATCTGACTTTCAAGCGACTTGGTGAAGAAAAACTCAAGCTCAAGAACACTCTTGAACTTAATTTTAAGACACTGAAATATGTCAAAGCAACATAGTCACAACGACATAATTATCAAACCTTCATCACAATGCAACTACAACAACTCGACTGGATCCTCCATGCTCGAGTCTTTCAGTGCAAGGATAAATAAGACAATAAGAGAGATGACATAAACTGGTCACAACACCACTGCAATCAAACCTACATTACAACAAAATCACAACCCTCAACTGGATCCTCCATGCCTGAGTTTTTTAGCACAGTTTTTTACAGAGAGATGAAAGAGGTTGACTTCTATTAATGCGAAAGTCTCAAATTTGATACATAACCATAGAACAACTCAGGCATCAAAATATTACAAAATAGGGAGCTCTGCTCAACCAATTGACAACCCTAATAAAATATTGAACTGAACTATTTATACTTAGATCAGTCCACCACCACCACTAGGAATGTGACCTGGACATTACATTCAAAGTCTTTCATACGCGCTTTCTTCTGTCAGACTGAGCATGGATCCTTCTGTCATACGCGAGATCAGATTAGCATGGGTCTACAGAAAAATATGTCCAGAGGGTACCTCAGGCTGACAATTCATTCTTCACGACCAGACCTTCCATTCCTTTTATTTATGGGGTGAGTTGAGGTTTCAACCACTAGTTCTTCCTTCCATTAGTTGCTTTTCCTCAGGAACTCAACAAGACTTAATGCTCAAGGGGCAGCCACGTGTTGCTCTTGGATAGGATGCTATATAAACATGTGATTGTGGAGCCACTCAAAGGTGGTTTGGATTCACACCTCTTTTGAGCCCGCAATTCACCACCTCCCTCCACGTATATTTTTTGCCTTACCATGGTTTCAATTGCAGGATCTCTTAAGAATTTTATCAGTTGATCGAGTTTTGTCCCCACAATGAAGTGTGGTCATTGATCTGGTCGTGATCTTGGATGGGGCTTAATGATCAGTGGCTCAAATATGCCACCTTCAAATCAATGGATCAAATCTCCCCTTTACAAATCGACGGCCAAGATTTGCTTCATGGTTCAAGTTTTGGAGGTTTCAAATCTCAAACCTCAACCTCCCCCAATAGATTTTACCCAGAGATGGAGATCTAATGACGCGTGTCCTCCATAGATCGATGGTTGAGATCTATTTCGAACTTTGGGCTTCTGATGTTATGAATGTGAAGCATGAAAATACCTCAGAGGAAAAACTATGAAGTGAATGATCTGTTGTTGCGTGTCCCCACCAATAGATGGTCTTTATTCACTTTGGCCTTCGACACTTCGGGACTTCTATCACTTCGTGGGCTTCGACACTTCGTCTCTTCGGGAACTTTGCACACTTCTCACTTCAAATATTCTGAAGCCCACTTCCATGAACCCTTGGATCAATTGCCACATGTCCCCCTCAAGATCAATGGTTCATGCTTGCTTCGGGCCTTGGGACTTCCAAATTTTTCTCTAGTGCTATACTTCGTGCAATTCTGGAATTCTGAATGCCTGGGGGCCACTAATATGAATTTCATAGGGGGTCTCCGTCGTTGAAAACATAACCCACCTGTTTGCATTTTAAGCCTGAAAATGGGCTGCTTTGAATGATGCACCTTGTGTCCATGGCTGTGGCCTGTGTGAACAAGGACTTGGACAATTTGTTTTGGGCTGGGGAAAAAAG
The DNA here is from genome assembly GCA_032191745.1 of Picea mariana. NCBI lineage: Eukaryota > Viridiplantae > Streptophyta > Pinopsida > Pinales > Pinaceae > Picea > Picea mariana. Next base: position 207,318 of record JASDQU010012836.1, read on the forward strand.
GAAAACCAGTGACTGAAACAAAGGAGACGAGTGTTCATCCTTAGAGAAAAATAGAAAGGCTTCAGGCCGAGCCTTCTTTCAGGTATAACATCAAGGGAAACCATGTCTCTCAAACAAAAAGAGGCAAACAAAAAATGACTTTAACAGTCGAAGGGAAAAACTTTAGGACCTGGTCTGCAAAAGAGAGAGAGACAGGGAGAGGATATAGACTTAGGTATTAAAAACAAACAAATATGACTCCTGACAACTTCATGTGATAACACTCCCCTCACAATCGAATATGAAGAAGATCATAACATGGAATATTAGGGGCCTCAATGGAATATCCAAACAAAGGATTCTTCAAAACTATATCAAAGTATAAAATCTGGACATCCTCCTACTCCAGGAGACCAAATGTGTTGGTGATATGGTGGAAGAAATATTCAAAAGATATTGGAGGCACTGTAAATTCACTTACATAGACTCAAAAGGGGCAGTAGGGGGTTTATCTATCCTATGGAACCCTACCATAATCATTTTGGAACTGGTGTATTCAACAACAGATACATGCTCAGCACATTACCGAGCTATAGGTTCAAGCAAATCAGGAGTCATCACCAATGCTTATGGACCTCAGCTCACTCAAGAGAAAGATTATTTCCTGGACAACTTAAATTACATGAATGTATTAAGAGGACAAGAAAGATGGATATTGGGGATGGATTTCAACATGATCCTCACCTTAGAGGAAAAAAGTGGGGCCTTGAAATGTTTAGACCCAGACAACACCAAATTCATCCACCTCATAGACATGCTCAATCTAATCGATATTGAAACTAGAAATGGTTCCTTCACTTGGACCAACAAGCGAGTAGGGGTTCAACACATTTCTAGTAGATTGGATCGCTTTCTAATTTTGGAAAATCTAATGCTTGAAGGCCCACTCATTGAAGCCAACATCCTTCCAAGAACAAGCTCTGATCATTAGCTAGTTCAGCTATGGATAGACACAATAGCCACTCCAAAATACAAACCATTTCACTTTGAGAAATTATGGCTAGCACACCTAGACTTCCAGGAGCTTTCCCGCACCTGGTGGGCTCAAGTAGAAATCAAGCATGGCACTTGCATGTACAAATTCCAGCAGTGCCTAAAAAACTTCAAGCAACAACTTCGGGAATGGAACAAGAATTTTTTTGGCGATATATTCCCAGCACAAGAATCCCTTGAACAAAGACTCGAGGAAATTCAATAAGATTCCATTTCCTCTAGCTACTCGGATGCCTTTCTACAGGGGGGGAAAATCCTGAAGAAACAACTTGAATATCGTCACAAGTAGGAGGAGATCCTTTGTAAGAAAAATCCCTGAGTGTAGTGGTTAAAAGAAGGGGAAAAGATACCAAATTTTTCCACCACTCCATGATACAGAGACGCTACATCAACCGCATAACAAAACTACAGGACTCACAGGGAAACACACTTGTGGACCATGCTAACATTGAAGAAGATTTAGTTACCTATTACAAAGAGCTACTCTCAGAACCCCCAGTCAATAGAACGCCCACCATATGCAAGGTCACACAACATATTTCATCCCTCATCACCCCAGAATAGAACAGTGCCTTAATGAGACAGATCTCGCAGAAGGAAGTTTATCAAGCCATCAAGGAAATTCCCCCTAATAAAGCCTTAGGGACGAATGGTTTCACTATCGATTTCTTCCACCACTGATGATCGATGATCAGAGAAGAGGTATGGCAACTTGTGGAGGAATCCAGAACTTTTGGATAGGTTCTCTCGACCCTCAATGCCACTTTCCTCACCCTGATCCAAAAAGAGGAGTGCATCACCAACACAAATCAATTTCGTTCGATAGCGCTTTGCAATGTTATATACAAGATAATAAAAAAGGTAACCCCCCTCAGTCTCAAGCCCATCCTTCCTTTCATTATCTCCAAGGAATATTCAAGATATGTAGAAGGGAGGCACATCATGGACAGTGCCATCTTGGTTCATGAAGTGATTCACTCACTCAAATCCACGTGCACCCGAGGTATGCTTATAAAACTTGATCTTTCTAAATATTTTGATAAGCTCAAATGGAAGTATATGCATTCTCTTCTCTTAGCCTTTGGATTCAGTGAAGACGAGATAGCCTAGATCATGAAACTCACCTCTTTATCTTTCTTCTCCATACTAGTAAATGGTGTTGGCACAGGGGCAGACCCAGGGTTCAACGCTACAACAGTGCACCAACAAAACCCTAACTACCATCCCTTTAGGCAACACCTGCGAAGCAAATGATGTCTCACCCAAGGTAGAAGTACGGGTGGTTGTAGGACTCAGATGTATGTAACCTTAGCTGGGACACAGATATGTGATTATAACACCTTATCAAAGCACTTAGCAATTACAATTCATCAGTACTAAACCAACATCTACTTCGCAGACAAAACCTTAATTACAGAGCATCACAGTATTCAACCAGATCTAGTATGTTCAAGCATTAAACACATCCGCATAGGTCATATCTAGCATTCATCCATATTATTAAGCACGTAGCATCAACAGATCTATCTATCATTCATCTATATCAAAGAATCTAAACAAGTAAACACATAAACACATCGATACATTACACAAAGCAACCATAAAACATGATATACGTGGTTCACCCCCACCCTGGGGCTACGTTCACCAAATCTTCTTCTCTTTATTATCCTTTGTCAAGCTTCTTATAGGCACAAATCATCAGAACCCTACTCCACATAGGACAGGAGATCTGCGCGTACTTCGCTAGATCCTCCTTCCCCAAGTAGATCTAGGCACAGAGCCTTACATAGTCTGCACACAAAGCACTACAGATGACTTGCACTTAGCTCTACAAGTCTTAATCATGTCTTCTTGCACATAGCCAGTACTAGCACTTAGCCATTGGTTGCTACTTACATCGCCTAGCTTTATATTTATATATTACAAAATAACCCTAAGCATGGGTAAACCCATGAGCCAACATCCCCATACCCATTACATAACCCAAAAACCCAAAAAACCCTAAAGAGGGGCCGAGATCCTGCGATATCCACTTCATTTTGCGCTCCACCTTCGACAGCCTGTCAAAGTCCAAAAAATAGGTCAAACATGACCAAGGATCCTCAAAACTTTGTCAAGGGCCAACAATCACTCCTAGTTGGCACCTCTTGGGCTCTCTCTCTCTTCTACAAGCTTTCTTACATCCTACCCTCACGCTTGTTACTTCACACATAAGACGTGAGGCTAACAAAGTAGCTGACAAACTAGCTAATGAGGGAGTTACTACCCAAGCAAAAATCCTTATTCTCAACCCCTATAATCACTCAAATTCATAACTATTAAAGCAATGCCAAGAGCTAGCTCTTCAAGATTGACTTCCCTGGGATGGGGTGCCACCTGGCAATTGCATGTCACATGGAGTGTTGGAAGCAAGGGAATTTAAAGACCCTCTCCACTAGCACCCTCCTCAACTCATTTGACATGCCTTGCATTTACTTTGAATAGAGCATAGAGCGTCAGGACAGTCCAATGGCTCTAATAGTGCTTCAAGTCTGTTTTATTGGTACGGGTACAATGCTTCCTGCCAACAACACTTCAACATTCATGGCCTTTTTATCCATCACCTCATTCATCATCACACAGGGATTTCCCCGATGCTTCCCTTATCTCCAATTTTTGTCCTCAGTCTCTCATTCTCCTCTAGTTGTCAAGCTTTGGATCTCCTAGGCCTCTATATTTTTCATTCTATCCCTCCCAAGCATTTACAGCCTCTCCATTATGAATTATTCTCCACATAGGCTTAGCTTCATCATGCCCCGTGAGAGAGGCAAGCCCAAGCACGGGTTGGCCTACTACAGTCAAGTAGGTAGGCATCGACACACTAGACCTTTGGCTTTCTCTCCCTTTCCAGGAAGCAACCCAACTCATTCTCCCCATTCTGATAAAAATAGGACATGGAAGCCCAGACATAGCTTCACTTGCCTATTCCAGTGCCCAATTATGGAGGATGCATAGTGGAGGAGGAGATTCCTCATCACTTGTAGGATGCTGGCAGTGAACATATGACACAAGTAGGTACTGAAATCTCCTTGAATTCCTGGGAGTTGGTCATGATAGGTTTTCTGGTAGAGGAGGAACTTCCTCCTCTACTATTGGATTGCTACAAGAACTCTGTCGACCCCAACATGACAAACCCAGATATCAAATGGGGAGAATTATGGAATGAGGAGGAAAGACACAACTCACCCAGCAGGGATTTACATACAAAAGAGCCAATGCAACATGCCCTGGACAACCATGCCTCATCTAGATTGTGATGGCTCACACAGGAACACTTGGCCCTCATTTTTGAGATGAGGAGGGACCTGTACGAGGAGATGCATAACTAGAGCCTCCTCAACAAGTGCATGGATATTTTGTTTGATTCCTTATCAAGCGAGCCTGCAAAGAGTCATTTCCTGACATGTTGCCAACCTTATGCATTCACAGTCCTCTAGGAAGAAAGCCCAGGTTCGCCTCATGATTAGATTTTCTACTGTTAATTTTTTGGTCTTAGTTGTTTTGTTATTTTCTGCCATGAAACTTTGGTGCACTAGTTGGTCAATAAACAATGTTGATTGCATGTTCTAGTTTCCATGCATAAGGTAGAACAGGTGGCAAGCTATTATGGTTTTTAGACATGTGTCGCTTTCTAGTCTATACATAGTGCCACCTGTTATGGTTTTAGACATGTGTCACTTCCTAGTTTTAGCCATTTGTTATGGTTTCCACACCTGTGACAGAATAAGTGGCAAGTCTTGATGTAATCTTTTGGCAAGTGTCAATTTTGATGACATAAGGTAATACAATCTCTTTTTATTTACAAAAAAAAATATTACAAATAATTTAATTTTTTTTTCATACTAATTAAATTTAGTTTGTTGTTATATTGAACGTTATGAATTAGAAATAAATTAATTTTAATTTTCTTGTTCAACTATTAAAATAAAATTTAATTTTGTATTTATATTAATTTAGTTTAGTTTATTTTTATAAAATATAATATAATTTTGTATTTATACCAAATAAAATTTAATTTTATATTTATATTAATTAAATTTAGTTTAAAATTTAATTTAATTTTCTAATGAATTAGAAATAAATTGATTTTAATTTTCTTCTTCAACTATTAAAATAAAATTTAATTTTGTATTTATATTAATTTAATTTAGTTTTTTAATAAAATAAAATTTAATTTTGTATTTATACCAAATAAAAATTAATTTTATATTTATACTAATTAAATTTAGTTTAAAGTTAAATTCAATTATGTATTTATATTCATTTAATTTAGTTTTATTTTATATTGAACATTATGAATTTTATATTTATACTAATTAAATTTTATTTTGTATTTATACTTATTTAATTTAGTTTGTTTTTAGAACTTTATGAATTAGAAGTAAGTCAATTTTATTTTTTTATTCCAATCAAATAGCAATTTTTGATTTTTTAAATGGTTATGAGCCTGATTCTAATCATAAACATTTAAGCCTTACTTTAAATGTTTCCATGCACAGGAGCGCCATTGAAGAGAATTCTAATAATCAAAGGAATTTGGGCTTTGACAAAAGTAAAGTTGACATTTTCTTAAAGGATATAAATAGTAAATTAAATCTCCTAACTTATAAGGACAACATTGAAAAACTCTATCATAATTTTACAATTACTCTTTCCACTTCTATTAACAATTTCTCTTTTGAGGTGTCATATAAAAAGAATAATAGAATGACCAACCTTTAGTATGATAAAGAATGTAAAATTTCTAGAAAATCCATTAGGGATGCTTCTAATTAGTCCTTAAAACTCAATAAGATCAATACATACAAATCCTTAATTAAAAGGAAAAAAGGTACTATATAAATAAAAGGAAAGAGCAACTTTCACAACTATATAAGTTGGATCCTAAGAAGTTATGGAGTGAAATTCTAAACTGCAATACTAAAGAAAATAATAGGATTCCATTAAGGAACTAGAATTCCTACCTTAAAAGTATTTACGAGTTCCCTAATGCCATGGACACCATTTCTATTGTCCCTACAAAGGAAGAAGGTTTTTCTTTAGATGACATAGAGTTCGGGGTTAAGAGGCTTGCAAAAGGGAAAGCTAAGGACATTGAAGGCTACAAAGATGAAATTTTTAAAATCGAAGGGCCTATCCGTATCCCTCACATACACAAGCTCTTCAATTTAGCAGTCAGGAAGGGCTTCCCTAAACCCTAGACACAAAGCCTCATTGTTCCTATTTTTAAAAGTGGGGATAGAAACAGTCCCTCTAATTATAGGACCATTATGATTAGAACGATTTTATCCAAGCTCTATGGAATTATTTTGGAAAAAAAGATTAGCCTTTGGATAGAAAGTCATGGTAAAAGAGATAAAGGTCAGGTCGGGTTTAGGATATATCATTCAACTGTGGACCATCTTGTTACCTTTAGGATCATTGTAGAGGAGTTCCACAATACTAAAACCGAATTTTTTTGTTGTTTTGTTGACTTTAGAAAAGCTTTTGACATGGTTCCTAGGAACAACCTTTGGAATAGGTTGGAAGAGATAAAAGTTCCTCTCGAGTTGAGGGTTGTTGCAATAAGGATGTATGAGAACGTCATCTCCAAGTTTAAAAACACTAAGGGCTAGTCAAAAGAGATTAATTGCAATATTGGAGTAAAACAAGGTTGTCCCTTGTCCCCTGCCCTTTTTGACATATACATTGACAAATTAGAAGATTGCTTGGAAAAAGAAGGTTGTGTCGGCTCTACTCTCACTAGTATAGTCATCAATATTCTTCTTTATGCCAATGATATCATTCTTATGGCAAGGAGTCCCCATGATATTGAAAACCAACTAAGAATCCTCAAGGATTTTTGCTCCAATATGGGTATGACTGTTAATACTGATAAGAATAAGGTCATGATTATTAAATCCAATAACATCACTTATGATACCTTCGTATATGAAAACAACTTGAAGGAAGTGACTTCATACAAATATATTGGAATTGATATTCACCACAAACTCAACTGGAATTATAGCATTGAGAAAAGGATTATTGGGGGATGGAAATCTTATTATGGGCTTGAAAACAATTGTAAATTGGTTCATATTTGGAGTTGGGATAAGAAGAAACTCATCTTTGATATTCTTGTTACACATGTTATTCTTTATGGATGTGATGTCCGGGGTTGTAGTATCTCTCGTGAATCCTGGAGAAAGATAGAGAAAATACAAAATAATTTTATAACCCATAATCTCAAAATTAAAGGAAATACGCCCTATCCCATCCTCCTCTTAGAAACAAGCCTTTCCCCCATTGAGAGCATGACTATGACTAGATACCTAATGTATAAGAACAAGTTAAACAACATGGAAGACAAGAGGCTTCCTAAAATTGCTTCAAAACTGAGTCGTAATAAAAAATCAACTCAAGCAAGCATGGAATAAAGATGCTCGGTCTTGGCTAAACTATTGGGGAATCATGGAAGACACCATTTTGCAGAATAAAGATACTATTAAAAAAATCTTCAAATCAAAATTCAAAGAGAAAATGTGGTGTGATAAAGAGTTAGAGGAAAAAAGAAAATTAAGGTATTATAAGGATGTAATCAACCCTAATCTAGAAGATCAAAATTATCTATCTATTTTTCCAAGTGGAAAGAAAAAAATAATCATTGCTAAGATAAGAACAAATTATCACGAGCTCCATAGTGAAACTGGGCATTGGTCGATTCTTAAAATTCCATGGGATGAAAGAGTGTGTCACCTTTGTGACACTAAGAAGGTTGAATATGAAAAGCACATTCTCTTAGATTGTCCAACCTATACCCAAATTAGATCTCATTTTCAAAATATTTCTCACACCAACATTCCAAACCTCTTAACTCAACATAACTATGGTGATCTTGGAAAGCTTCTCTTAATGCTTTTCGAGCACAGAAATAAAATTCTAAAGAATCACAAGTAATCACATACCCTCTAAAATCTTAGTAGAAGTTAATCATCATCATCATCAATTTAGTTTATTTTTATAAAATTTAATTTAATTTTATATTTATATTAGTTTAAAATTAAATTAAATTTTGTATTTATACTCATTTATTTAATTTAGTTTGTTTTTATATTAAACATTATGAGTTTTATATTTATACTAATTAAATTTAATTTTGTATTTATACTCATTTGAGTTAAGATACCATTCACAATTTAATTTAGTTTGTTTTTATATTGAAGATTATGAATTCTATATTTATACTAATTAAATTTAGTTTAAAATTAAATTAAATTTTGTATTTATACTCATTTAATTTAGTTTGTTTTTATTTTAACATTATGAATTACAAGTATGTTAATTTTGATTTTCTTAATCAACTATTAAAATAAAATTGTGTATTTATATTAATTTAATTTAGTGTATTTTTATAAAAACAAATTAATTTTATATCTATACTAATTAAATTTATTTAGTTTAAAATTAAATTTAGTTCTTATTTATATTCATTTTATTTAGTTTGTTTTTATATTTAACATTAGAAGTAATTTAATTTGAATTTTCTTGTTCAACAATTAAAATAAAATTTAATTTGTATCTATATTAATTTAATTTTGTTTATGTTTATAAAATAAAATTTAATTTTCTGTTTATACCAATTTAATTTAGTTTGCTTTTAGTCATTTAATTTAGTTTGTTTTTATATTGAACATTATAAGTAAGTTAATTTTAATTTTCTTGTTCAACTATTAAAATAAAATTTAATTTTATATTTATATTAATTTAATTTTGTTTATTTTTATAAAATAAAATTTAATTTTGTATTCATACCAATTTAATTTAGTTTGTTTTTAGTCATTTAATTTACTTTGCTTTTATATTTAACATTAAAAGTAAGTTAAAATAAAATTTAATTTTATATTTATATTAATTTATTTTTGTTTATTTTTATAAAATAAAAGTTAATTTTGTATTCATACCAATTTAATTTAGTTTGTTTTTAGTCATTTAATTTAGTTTGCTTTTATATTGAACATTAGAAGTATGTTAATTTTAATTTTCTGGTTAAACTATTAAAATAAAATTTAATTTTGTATTTATATTAATTTAATTTTTTTTATTTTTTTTTATAAAATAAAATTTAATTTTGTAATTATATCAATTTAATTTAATTTTTTTATATTGAACATTATGATGTTGATGATTATTAACATCCACTAATCCATTAAGATTGAATTGGTCTATCTGACCTTAAGAGGGTAAGTGATTATTTGTGATTCCTTAGAATTTTGTTTATGTGCTCGAAAAGCATTAAGAGAAGTTTTCCAAGATCATCATACTTTTGTTGAGTTAAGATGTTAGGAAGGTTGGTAGTGTGATAAATATTTTGAAAATGAGATCTAATATGGGTATAGGCTGGACAATCTAAGAGAAAGTGCTTTTCATCTTCAACCTTCTTAGTGTCACAAAGGTGACACACTCTTTCATCCCATGGTGTTTTAGGAATTGACCAATGCCCAGTTTTACTATGGAGCTCGTGAGAATTTGTTCTTATCTTAGCAATGCTTATTTTTTTCTTTACACTTGGCAAAACATATAGATAATTTTGATCTTCTAGATTAGGGTTGATTACATCTTTATAATACCTTAATTTTCTTTTTTCCTCTAACTCTTTATCACACCACATTTTCTCTTTAAATTTTGATTTTGATGTTTTTTTTAATAGTATATTTTTTCTGCAAAATAGTTTCTTCCATGATTCCCCAATAGTTAAGTCAAAACTGGGCGTCTTTATGCCATCTTTGCTTGAGTCGATGGTGGTTATGACTTGATTTTGAAGCAATTTTAGGTAGCCTCTTGTCTTCCATGTTGTTTAACTTGTTCTTATACATTAGGTATCTAGTCATAGCCATGCTCTCAATGGGGGAGAGGCTTGTTTCTAAGAGGAGGATGGGATAGGGCGTATTTCCTTTAATTTT
>JASDQU010012836.1:222781-287611 GCA_032191745.1 Picea mariana
GGAGACGGAAGTTCAGGTCTTCCACGCCCTGGCGAATGCCAAACGCCAAATCATACAGTGCCGCCATACTTTCCCAAATCTGCTCTGGTGTAGAAGCATCCCGGGGAAGAGGACCTGCGCCGCGAAAGGTCTGATGGAGGTCGGGCTCGGGGTGGGGGGGATGCTCCGGTGGGTCGCCAGGTTGACGAGGGGGGGGAGTAACCACACAGGGTACCAGCACCCACGCAAGGGAATGATCCTGCTCCAAATGATGCGAGGTAGAAGAGAGATGGCCGGAATTGCTGCGGGGGGAGTGACTGTGAGAGGAGGAGTCCAAAGAGGATGAGGTAGAGAGAGAAATGGATGGACGTCGAGGCTTCCAGGGCGCTCCCCGCCTTGGCCTCCCCCGAATGCGCGTCATGGTGCGTCAGCTACTGTAGGCGAAGGTGATATAGTGCACACTGAAGGAAATCAAAAGAACGGAGGAAACATAGCCGATAATAAACCGGAGCTTCTGCAGAGCTTGCTCTGCTAACACCCCGCTGCAACAAACAATGAACATTGCGAACCACTGCATAATTTGGAACCCAAAGGGAGGACTACGTGCGTTAATGGGCGCATTAACATCCATTGAAGTGCGTTTACAAAGCAATTAAGCTCTGGGGGAGGCACGAGTATTTCACGTGCCTCCACGTCTGGGAACCCGTCACCCACCTCCATTGGCTGCCGCGTGTCCGGGGGGAGATCCCGCCCTACCACCCCATCCGGGGGGTTTTTATATTCAACATTAATAGCTAGAAGCAAAATTAATTTAATTAGTTTGTTTTTATATTGAACATTTAATTTAGTTTGTTTTTATATTGAACATTATCAATTATAGTTTGTTTACACACAGAAAATGAAATGCACGATTAAGAATATAAATTAGATAGCACTGAGTAGTTTGTGAGAGAGGAGCGTCTTTGTAATGTCCCTTTCCAAATAGGAGCTCCAGAAAAGGAGGCTTAATGGTCTAAACCACCTCGTTAGATTATAGCCAGGGCCAAAGAGGGGTAAACAGGGTTACTAGAGGTCACTTTAGTCACAGGTGTTATATTCGGAAAGTGACATTGAGCTAACAAGGGTTAACAACGCTTTTAAATCATTATGAGCTAAAAATAGAAGTCAACAATGAATTAGGGTTTCAGCAGTGATTTAGGGTTTCAGCATGATTTAGGGTTTCAACATGATTTAGGGTTTTGGAAAGCTATAAAGGAAGGGTCAGGGACCTAATTCATCATTATGCAGATTATGACTTGTCATTGAGGAGAAGAGACGCATCTCAGGAGAGATAGTTCAGTGTATTCTAGGAGGAAGACACCAGTTGGTTGATTTCGGTGTTGAAAGACACACCCTAGTCACCGGGAAGATCATCCAGGTCTTCCATCATTCTTCATTGATTCCGATATTCCGGGTATTATCTTTTGGTTGCTTATTTGTACTCCGGCTAAGATCCTTTTGTCTTTTGATCTAGCCAAGAGTTGTTATTTTATTCAGCTGCAGTTGCTTATTTATATGCCGGCTAAGATCCTTTGTATGTTGATCTAGTCGAGTATTGTCAGTTATTCAGCCGCATTCGGCCATTTTGTAATCCACAGTGATATCATAATACAAACTTTGCAGTCCTTTGTCGTGTTTATTATTTGTATGATCATTTATATGTTGTAAACCTTTGATCCTACACACACATTAGCAGCGTTTCCTAGACTATCCAAGTCAAGAACATTACAGTGGTATTAGAGCTTTAGTCCTGTCAACCAGTGACTAAAGACAATGTGTGCAACAGAAGACCCAGAGGGCCGTGAACACGTAGGTGACGAATATGTCACTTACAACAGGCATCGAGAAAGAAGGCATAGGCCTGATTTTCCCCCTTTTTCTCCTAGCTCAGAGGAAGAGGAAGAGGCACACAGAGAAGTAGAGAGAAGGGTAGAGCATGAGGCTGAGCATGAGGCTAAGAGGATGCTAGGAGACAGATATGAGCGACCAGAGGGCAGTGTCAAGGCCCCCGTAAATTCAGAGGCACCTTTCATGCAGGTTATCAACGGTATGTTAGCTAGTCAATGGACCATGTCTCAGTCCTTGGCACAGGTGGTTGATAGATTGGCTAGAGTGGGCACCCCAGATACATAAGTATCGCATGCAGCATAGGCGAACTCATGAGCAGACAGTAGACCCCAGTCACCCCCTTACACATATACCTCTGCGAGTAGGATTCCCAAACCCTTGTTTCCCAGTTTCTAGAGGGCACCCCCGGTAGTAGCACCACCACCAATAGCACAGAGGCCACCCACTCATGTTGACGACATTGCAGATTATAGGAGAGACTACACAGCATTGGGTCATGACTTCCATCAGGAAATGACCTTAGTCGAGTACTGTGGACTCAGAATCAGGAACCTCCCCAGAGAGTCGTAGAGGCGAGGACCACAACAGCAACAAGGGCATAACCTCGATTTCATCTGAAAAGTTGGGAAACTCACTATCCCTTCTTTCGAAGGATCATCCAAATACACCACCAGAGCTTGGGTACAGAAGCTAGACACATATTACAAGCTCAACCAGATGACCGAGACAGAGGCCATCAGTTTTGTGACCTTACACTTGGAGGGTGAGGCACACGAATGGCGGTATCATGGACTAGTGACATTGGGTCAAAGTCACATCACCTCCTACAGGGAGTTTACAAATAGGCTCATGGATAGTTTTGACAGGAAGGATCCCGAGATACACTTCAGGGATCTATCCCAGTTGAGACAAACTGGCACAGTAGAGGCATTCATCACAGAGTTTCAGTGGGTAGCCGTGGCAATGACAGATATATCAGAACCCAAGCTGATCATGCTATTCACAGAAGGACTCACAGAGCCTTTGAGAGGATGGGTGAAGGCATACAGACCTCCCACTTTGCAGGATGCCATCCTTCGCACTCGAGATTTGGCAGACTCAGTGCTAAAGACTAAAACTTTCTCCAAACCATTTGTGCCCCAGAGGGATCAAGACAAGAAGCCATTCCAAAGAAAATGGAAGGGGAAGGAGAAGTTGGATGATAAGACTAGGCAAGAGCTTATGAGGAAGAATCTTTTCTTCAGCTTCAGAGATCCTTGGGTCCTAGGCCACAGGTGCATGGGCAAGGCAGAGATTCATTATATTGAGGTAGCAGCAGATAGCGTGGATAGTGAGGAGGAGGAGCAGGAGCAGGATAGTGGAACCACTAGTTCAGAAGAGGAGTCAGCACCAGTAGAGGAGCAACTTCCCCATAGACCACCGACACCGGTAGGAGGCCATCCTCCAGTAGTCCCACAACCACCAGAGCAGGCTAACAGGACGAAAATAGCCAAGGGAGGAGTCATAACAACCCTTTCCGGTGTTCCCAGGTATGATACCCTCCATATCAGAGGGATTATTCAGGGGCAATGGGCAATCGCCCTGATAGATGGTGGGGCCACCCACAACTTCATCGACGCTTCACTAGTATCGAGACAGGCACTTCAGACAAAGGAGTTTGAGGGGTTTGATGTTGTGGTAGAAGATGGCCACACAGTGGAGTGTCTAGACAAAATTCCAAACTTAGAGATGAAGTTAGGAAACTACATAGTGAGAGACACATTTTATGTGGTTGATTTATCAGACACAGATGTGGTGTTAGGAGTTTAGTGGATGATTACCTTGGGAAAAATCACTACCAACTACCAAACCTTGGAAATGCGATTCAGATATCAGGAGAGGAAGAAGGTTGTTCTAAGAGGTATGTCGACAGGAGGACCTAGGACAATTTAAACCAAGAGGATGGAGAGGATATTCATACATGGGGAGGTAGCATATGCCACAGAATGCTTGATCACTACTTAGAAGGATTCAAAAGATCGACAACAATACCACACAAAGATCAACAATTTATTGGGATGACATCAACAGGTCTTTGAGGCAATCCCACTAGGGAGACCACCTGACAGGGGGTTTGAGCACACCATTGAGTTAGAGGAGGGGGCCAAACCTATGATCACCCCCCCTTATCGTCATCCTAGGAGGTTCAAGGATGATATAGAGAAGGCAATCAAGGAATTGTTGGTGATGGGACACATCAAACCGAGCAGCAACCCATTTGCTTCTTCAGTTGTCTTAGTTCTGAAGAAGGATGGCACCATGAGGATGTGCATTGATTATTGAGCCTTGAACAAGAAAACCATAAAAAACCCTTACCCTATCACACGCATTAACGAGTTGATGGATGAACTACATGAGGCCGTTTTCTTCTCAAAAATTGATCTATGCTCTGGATATCAATAGATCAGCATCCGAAAGTAGGACATAGAAAAGATGACATTTCGATGTCATTTTGGACACTTTGAGTTCCTGGTTATGCCATTTGGGCTAACCAATGCACTCACTACATTCCAGTCTTGCATGAACCATATATCCAGGGATCATTTAAGGAAATCAGTCTTGGTTTTCTTCGACGACATCTTGATTTATAGTCGGTCATGGAAAGAGCATATGAGGCACCTGGATGAGGTATTGAGCATCATGGAGGCACAGTCATTATATGCCAAAGAGTTCAAGTGCGATTTATGTATGACAGAGCTGCTTTATTTAGGCCACATCATCAGTGCACAGGGGGTACAGGTGCACCAAGAGAAGATAAGGGCCATTCTGGATTGGCCGACACTTGAGAACTTGACTGAATTGAGGAGCTTCTTCAGGCTGTGTAGCTATTATAGGCGGTTCCTCTGGGGTTTTTCTCATCTTGGAGCATCGTTGACAGATCTTACCAAGCATGGGCCTTCATATGGACCAAGAAATCACAGGAAGCCTTTGATCACATGAAGGAAGTCATGGGCACTTGTCCAGTGTTGGCACTACCAGACTTCACCCTGCCATTTGTACTAGAGTGTGACACATCCGGCGAAGGTATCAGTGCAGTTTTGATGCAGGGAGGACACCCCATTGTATTCGAGAGCCGAAATCTTAGTCAACCTGAGAGGTTTTACTCCATTTATGACAAGGAAATGTTGGCAATCATGCATGCCTTGACCAAGTTCAGACAATATTTGGTGGGCAGCGAATTCATGGTCAAGACTGATCACAACAGTTTGAAGTATTTCCTTGAGTAGAAGGACCTCAGTGAGCGCCAACAGAAATGGGTGACGAAGGTATAGGCATTCAACTTTGACATAGAGTATGTCAAGGGGAAGAAGAACAATGTGGCTGATGCACTATCGAGGAGACCTGCGACATGTTCTTTGATGGAGATTTCAGTAGATTGGAAATCCCACTTGCTAGTGGAATATTCCAAGAACAAGTTTTCTTGTGAGGT
This sequence comes from Picea mariana, assembly GCA_032191745.1. Taxonomy (NCBI): domain Eukaryota; kingdom Viridiplantae; phylum Streptophyta; class Pinopsida; order Pinales; family Pinaceae; genus Picea; species Picea mariana. Next base: position 228,117 of record JASDQU010012836.1, read on the forward strand.
GATGGATGGGCAGATACAATATGACCGGTACAGGGTCATTGACGATGTCATATTTTACAAGGATAGAGTTTACTTGGTGCCAAATTTAGGGCTTAAGAAGAAAATCCTCACCGCAGTTCATGATTCACCTCTAGCAGGCCATCAGGGGTTTTTCAAAACCTACAGACAGATCAGAGAGAGGTTCTCATGGAAGGGCCTCAAACAAGACATTATGAGAAACATCAGTGAGTGTGTGACTTGCCAGCAGAACAAGTCATATTATGCTCTTCCAGTAGGGCTACTTCAGCCACTCCCCATTCCAGAGAAGAAATGGGAGAGTATATCTATGGACTATATCTATGTAGTGGTCGACAGATTGTCTAAGTTTTCTCACTTCTACGCCATACCGACAGAGTACAACGCAGTTCAGGTAGCCGAGCTTTTCTTCAGGGAGGTCTTCAGACTTCATGGGTTGCCGAAGAACATCATCAGTGATAGGGACGGTCGGTTCACAGGGACATTTTGGAGAGAGTTGTTTCGATTGGTGGGGACAGAGTTGACACCTAGCACCAGCTATCACCCTCAGACAGATGGGCAGACCGGGATTGTCAACAAGTGGGTTGAAGGGTATTTGAGGAACTATGTAGGAGGACAATAGAGAATGTGGGTAAAGTGGTTACATTTAGGGGAACATTGCTACAGCACCACCTTCCACATGTCCATTGGTATGACACCCTTCCAAGCATTGTACGGATATGATGCTCCCACTTTGGTAGACTTGGTATTCGGGGAGAGAAGAGCTCCCAAGGCCAAGGATTGGATCATAGAGAGTTAGGAGATTCTCAAATTGTTGAAAGAGAACCTGCAGACAACGCAAAACTGACAGAAGATAAGCGCAGACAGGCACAGGATAGAGCGTAGCTTTGAGGTTGGAGATTTGGTTTTCTTGAGACTCCAACCCTACAGATAGTCATCTCTGAAGAAGAGTGGAGCCGAAAAGCTCAAGCCCAGATTTTATGGTCCTTACAGGATCATGCATCGAGTAGGCGAGGTTTCTTATGAGCTAGAGCTTCCAGAGGGGAGCAAGATTCATAATGTGTTCCACGTGTCTTGCCTCAAAAAGGCAGTGGGACAATTCATTAACACATCAGAGCAGCTTCCCCTGTTGGATGAGGAGGGACAGTTGGATTTAGTTCTGGAGGAGGTTTTGGAGTTCTGAGAGAGGAAACTAAGGAGCAGGGTCATCAGAGAGTGTTTGATCAGATGGAGAGGGCTTCTAGTAGAGGATGCTACTTGGGAGAGTGAGTAGGTGTTGCAACACCCTGAACTCGTATTGCTTGAGGACAAGCAATTTCGAGAAGGGAGGACTGTAATGTCCCTTTCCAAATAGGAGCTCCAGAAAAGGAGGCTTAATGGTCTAAACCACCCTGTTAGACTATAGCTAGGGCCAAAGAGGGGTAAACAGGGTTACTAGAGGTCACTCTAGTCACAGGTGTTATATTTGAAAAGTGACATTGAGCTAACAAGGGTTAACAACACTTTTAAGTCATTATGAGCTAAAAATAGAAGTCAATAGTGAATTAGGGTTTCAGCAGTGATTTAGGGTTTCAGCATCATTTAGGGTTTTGGAAAGCTATAAAGGAAGGGTCAGCGACTTAATTCATCATTATGCAGATTATGACTTGTCATTGAGGAGAAGAGGTGCATCTCAGGAGAGATTGTTCAGTTTATTCCAGGAGGAAGACACCAGTTGGCTGATTTCGGTGTTGAAAGACACACCCTAGTCACCAGGAAGATCATCCAGGTCTTCCATCATTCTTCATTGATTCCACAGTGCTCCCATATTCCGGGTATTATCTTTTAGTTGCTTATTTGTATTCCATCTAAGATCCTTTTGTCTTTTGATCTAGCCGAGAGTTGTTATTTTATTCAACCGCAGTTGCTTATTTATATGTCGGCTAAGATCCTTTGTATGTTGATCTAGTCGAGTATTGTCAATTATTCGGCCGCATTCGGCCATTTTGTAATCCACAGTGATATCATAATACAAACTTTGCAGTCCTTTGTCGTGTTTATTATTTGTATGATCATTTATATGTTGTAAACCTTTGATCCTACACACACATTAGCAGTGTTTCCTAGACTAGCCAAGTCAGGAACATTACAGCCTTTTATAAGCAAGGAAAAATTTTCCTTCTCCTTATTAGTTGATTACAAAAGAAGTTGCAACAACTAACTAAATACTTACAACATTAATTACTAAAAGCACACTAAATGCTTGTAATGGAAAGTGTTGAAACAAACTACAACACTAACTACAATACTAATTAAGGAGCACACCCTCATCTTGAGTTGCCAAGGAAGTGGGACACACTTCTTCGTGGCCCAATTCATCCATGTTTATATCTGGAAGCGTCCCTACTTCTTCCATAAAATGAGAGAAATTGCACTACAAATGATGTTGGTGTTTGAATTGGTACTTGTCTAGCAAGAACCATACATGATCTCCTAACTGAAAGAATAATGGCGTGCGCTTCTTATCATGCCTCCATTTGACATGGTCTTAGGTTTCTCGTAAGGAAGCTGCTTCCTGAGTATAGCGTTGAGTCAACATATGGATAAAACATTAAGTTGACTAATGTTCTTGCTGGTGATGTGTCGAGCTAGAAGGAGAAAGGGTCTCTAAATGCAATGCCATTGAATGACCTCCTTGTTTAAGTACCACCCCATTGGCGAACTGTTATGCATCCTTCTTAATCTCAAAGGGCTTATTCCTATCTAGCAAATGGAGAACCTGTGGAGATTATCATGTGGTTGGAAGAAGAGCGAAGTGGTGCCCAACCTTCCACAAAAAAATCTTGAGGTCATGGGAATTAGAGTGTGTTGGCCATTGTGACAAAACCTGTACTCAAAATGGATTTGATCGCCCCCTTTTGTGTCTAGTATGAGTCCCAAATGCGGAAATAATGTGTGTCCCACATAGGATTTCTTTACCTAAATTGTATGTGCCTATAGTAGCTCGAGGATGTTGTGGACATGTTGAAGACGTTCTGCCCGAGAATTACTAAAGACCAAGATATCATCAAGATAAATGATCACGTAATTACCCAAATGACTTGCTACATTCATGTGAACTTGATGGTAGTCATTTTTCAAATCCATCTATGTGAAGGAATAATCCCCTTATAAGTAGTCCACCAATTCCTCTATCTAGGGTAGGAGGTATCGGGTTTTAACATTGGCTTTATTAAGGGAATAGTAGTGGGTCACTAGGTGCCAATTTGAACCATCCTTGTTTGGGATAACAAAGGCGGGGGATGCACATGGAGACAATGAAGGTGGAATATGGCCTAAGTTCAAAAGTTGACCAATTAAGTGTTCCATCTCAACAACCTCTTGGGGAGTGATGTGATAGGATAGGGTGTCGGGAAAAGAAGCATCAAGAATTAGATCAAGTGTGAGATCAATAGAGAGAGACATGGGCATTTTCATTGGTTGTGTGAAGACATCTGCAAATTCTTGGAGTGGGGGATCCATGGAAGGAGGTACAGGTTTATTCTGTTTGTCTGGGTTAATGGGGCGAAGTAAGCACAAAGAGACACATTGATTCAGATTGACTTGATTAATGATCGCATGGTCAATAATAGGTTGGGTGGATTTAGGAACAGAAGAAGTAAGCACATAGGTTCACCCCTCATGTTGCAAGTGGTATTGATGAGATTTAGCATGATAGATAGTGTGTCGGGCATGTTGGTATGGAATGGCAAGTAACAAATCAACACAATCAAGAGGAGAGAAATCACACACCAAAGTATCCCGAAAAGGGCCAATCACAAAGGTAATCACACATTGTTAGGAGACAGTGAGATGAGGGCCTTCCTTTTGTACCCAACTGAGCTAGTATGGGGTTAGGTGCAGAGTGGTGGGTTGGTTCAAGCATGTGACCAAGTTCTAGGCCACAAGGTTTTTTTGGCTTTTGTTGTCCAAGATGAGAGTAGCTAACTCATGCTTGATCTGACAATTATGTGTAAATAGGGGTATATTAGAGATGGTGAGTTCATTAGTGGTCATGAGGATCAAAGAAGGGTCCACTTCGGTAGGACTTTTTAGAGAGACTACTTCAGGATGGTCAAGGGAATCTATCTGAGTTACCTCTGCAAATAGATTCTAGTTGGTGTGATTGTTCTTAAGTGCCCAATAGTCTGCATATGCATGCAAGTTGGTCTTATGAAAGGTACACCAAGGCACATTTCTGGGTGTGGATGGAGATGCAGGGGAAACCATGGAATTCTTAGTATGAGTAATAATAGCAGTATAACGACCATATCGAGTTGGGGTTGTTAGATTTTTAGTGAGCTATGGGTCATGTATTCCTTTTAAATTTTTTGTCAATAATTGCTTGAACCATAACTACTTTAGAAAACCAATATCACAAGAATAAGATCCATGCACAAGTACACAAGAAGTATCCTGGGAAACCCTTCTCAACAAGGGAATAAAACCCAGCCAATCCTTTGTTATATTCCTCAAGAGAAAGACCTCCCACACCATCACCAAAACTAGCACACAAGAGGGTGTTGTAATTCTCATAATTTCATACCACAACTTCTAAAATCATGAGATGACACAATGATAAGTGTGTTTCCTCAATGGGGATTCACCTTTATTTATATAAGACTTGTCACATCAAATGATGTGTCTATTGGAACAATAGGGCCGACCTCAATAACTCAAAATATAATTAATAATTACCATATTAATTATCTTTTACATTAATTAGTAATCACATTAAGGTGGGGCTGCCCTGTACCCTTAACATTAAAATTAGGGTTACAGGAAGGTCTGACTCTTGAAAAATATAGCAAGGGATCTTATACACCCACTAGTTCTCATCCACTAGGGGCACATCCATAGGGATGTCCATATCTCTGGCTCACTGCATTACATAGAAGAACCACTTCTTCACTAGTGCTCAGCCACTAGGATCACATTCACCTGTGCTCGTCCACAGTCACATCCACTCAAAAGATCTTCTTTCCCACTACATTACACAGGAGAGTCACATGGAGTTTCTCATCAACTCTTATGCTCAGAGGAGGCTAATAGATAATCTTCATTTATGTTTTCATGACAATGCACCCAACACTTTGGGATTTCACACGTTCACCTTGTACTCATCCACAGGCAGGTCCAACTCCACAGATCACCTTTTTCACTATAGAATCATCTAGAGTTATTCTCAACTCTCATAATGGAGGAGGTCATCTCTACATTCCATCTCTGTCTCAGATAGGAACCACACACCCTTCTTAGGGGATTTCTCTCAGGTTTGTAAGCTAGATAAAGTATCACATAGTTGCAATGATCCACATCTCATAGGTTTGTAAGCTGGAGAATGTATCACATAGATGCAATCATCAACACTCCCTTTCAGCTAGGGAGGCATTCTTCATAATGCCAAGTCACACACAGATGTACTTGAATTTTTTCTTGGATGGACTCATCAACACTCCCTCTCAACTAGGGAGGCATTCTTCACCAAGTTAGTTTGGTGAATATGTTTTCAATATGCTCATGTGTAGGAAGGTGTTGCATGTGTACGATTTTCCTCTACATCATATCTCTAATATAAGGATATTTCATCTCATCGTGTTTTGATCCATTAGGAAACACTGGGTTCTCAAGGAGCTTTACACACAGCTCTTGGTTATCATCATAGGATTCATCTCATGGTTAAGTAAATATGTTAGAATCTTGTGAAGCCATATGGCTTCTCACTCTCGATGCTATATAGTTTACTTCTGTGATACTCAAGGCCACATGGTTTTTGTTTCTTGTTGCATCAAGAAATCATGGTGATATTCACGGTAAGACAACAACCGGATGTGTTCTTCCATTCCACTTTACTCTCTTCTCAATCTGTATTGACATATCCTGCAAACTCAAGTTCACACTGGAGGCATATCTCAGGCCATATCCAACTTTGCCTCATATATATATATATATATATATATACATGATTTACTGCTATCCAGTGAGTCTGTCTTGGTTGACTCATGGATTGACTACATATATTCACTGCATATCATGAATTAGGTCTGGTGTTAACCAGATACATCAATAATTCAATCAGCTGTGGATCAATATCGTCTGAATCATCATCATTTTCTTCAAATCCATCATGGTGGTTTTGCATTCTGTCATATTGAACTTCTTTTAATATTCATGTTGTATGTTTTCCTTGACTTAGGAAAAATATCATCGGTCCCCAGTCATACTTATTGTCCAAGAAGTGGTGCATTATACTCATATCCTTCATCTTGAAATCAGAAGTCAAGGCTTGCTCGTATCTAACAACAAGGCTTTCTGAATAAGTCATAAAAATCACGCTCTTGTTACTAACATTGTAATAATATAGGTTTGGATCAACAATACTTTTGTTGAGACCCAAACTCATCAAGAATCCATCCATCTGATGTATTTTTCCAACTCATGGATGGTAGCACAGATGGAAGTGTATCAGATTACTAGATCAATATGTCTCATCATATTTTACTTCCTTTGCTTGTGAGAATCCTCTGACTACAAGTTTCATTTTATATTTCTCGATACTTCCATAAGTTGTATGTATTTCTGCCTCTTGTAAAGTTTTTTCAATCCTAGATAGGCCTTTTATAGCTTACTGCAAAGTCCCTAGGAATACCAACTGGAACAACTGGATCAATTGTATTAATAGCTATCTCCCTCTGGAATACTGAAGAGGAAGGTATTGTTTCTCTTTCTCAATTAGTTTGACTTTTTCTGAATCAAGTGACTTCCTCTGAAGTCTGAAGGATAACCTTATTCCTTTGTTTGTTAGCCTACCTGGAATAAGAAAAAAAAAAGGAAACAAGACAAGAATATCTCCTAGAGGAGATTCATGAATACATCTCTAGAGTCAAAACATTTTAAGGATTTTTGTCACAGCTACAACATCTACTTGTAATATAGCAACCTTATAAATGTAGGCTATAGTCATAGTAAAAACAATCAAACCTGGAGTCTTCACTTCCAGCATGTTGTTCTTCTGAATGCATTGAGACTTCTCTGGGTCTATGATTTTCACCAGGGGTTTCTTCCTCCTGCAAATTACCCTTTTTGAGATGATGCAAGTAATATATATATATATATATATATATATATATATATATATATATATATATATATATATAAGTGCATACCTGAGAGTGAACACCACTAGAGATTATGCTTCAATATTATGATGAGAAATGACATTCTTAGCAAGTTTCCCTTGTATCCATCTGTACCATACAAGTATCTAACGAGGTTTGCATCATCCTTTACTGTTGTAACTGACATGAGAGTATCACAGATTTGCAATTTTGTCCTTCTGTTGGTAATTCAACTTGCTTATGACTGTTTTAATTTATCTAGGTTATGTCCATTGTTTGACATTTAGAAAAATTTCAAACATATTGTTGTAGCTATCCTTGTAGCTTCTGTTGCTACTTATCTCTATTATGTCTTGACTTCAGATCTGTATTTTAAGGGTTTCAATTTGGTTTGTAAAATATTCAATGTACTTTAGAAAAACCATTAATATCCTTCAATGTTTGTTGGGATATACACCATCACTATCATTTAAACACTTGCATGGAGATAGCCTACTTAGATACAACTCTTGAGCTATCTGAAGGAATAATAGTTGGTATAGGTGAATTCTACAAAATGTTTCCATTAAAACATGACAGTAATCATCTAGGAGAGGTCCTCTAAGGGGGATTCCCTACTCAACTATTGTTCTAGTATGCCCAACACTGAAGAAATGAAGGATCCTTTGTTTTTTATGTGTGGCTGGAACTTAACAAATCACACCACCATGATTTAAGGAATGGAACAGTTGTATGCCTTCTTGCAAATTGTTATCTATTGTTAATGGACAAGAATTTTTCCCATCAAATGAGGCACAGGTTTCAAGGTTGAACAATATCTCGGACACAATATAACAGTCGTAGGCCTTCTAACTTTATAGTCTATGTAAAAACGTAGGATTTGGGCAGCAATATAGCTCAGAAACTTAGTTGATTGTGTTGTTGATATAAACCTGCCTTCTTAGCTGTTCAAAAAGTGCTCAGGAAGCTATTTGTTGCAGGTCAACTACTTATTTTGACAGCAGGTCTTACAACTCTTGAGCTATCTGAAGGAATAATAGTTGGTATAGGTGAATTCTACAAAATGTTTCCATTAAAACATGACAGTAATCATCTAGGAGAGGTCCTCTAAGGGGGATTCCCTACTCAACTATTGTTCTAGTATGCCCAACACTGAAGAAATGAAGGATCCTTTGTTTTTTATGTGTGGCTGGAACTTAACAAATCACACCACCATGATTTAAGGAATGGAACAGTTGTATGCCTTCTTGCAAATTGTTATCTATTGTTAATGGACAAGAATTTTTCCCATCAAATGAGGCACAGGTTTCAAGGTTGAACAATATCTCGGACACAATATAACAGTCGTAGGCCTTCTAACTTTATAGTCTATGTAAAAACGTAGGATTTGGGCAGCAATATAGCTCAGAAACTTAGTTGATTGTGTTGTTGATATAAACCTGCCTTCTTAGCTGTTCAAAAAGTGCTCAGGAAGCTATTTGTTGCAGGTCAACTACTTATTTTGACAGCAGGTCTCCTCCTAGGCTCCAGGCTCCTCTTTTTCACCACAAAACTTTAACATAGATCATTAGAAGGGGTCCGAACCTTCTCTTCTAGGTTGTGATTGTCTTGATCTAACTACAAGAGGGGTTCAGACCTGGTGTATATCGGTGGAAGCTATATAGGAGCCTCAGAACAGGCTGGGTTCTTTTACAGTGTTGTGTTTTAGGGTAGGCAAAGCTCCGTATGCCTATGGCTGCCTTCTCCCTAGGTTTTAGTCTCTTCCTTCATATATTTTGGTTTGTTTCAAGGGTTTAGATCCATCCCTTTCTCATCTTCACCTTACCATAGAATTGGTAAACTTTACGTTCAATTTTTGTGTGCAATGGACTTCTTCAAGCATTCTCTAATACCATGTTATATTTTTAGTGAGCTATGGCTCATGTATTCCTTTTAAATTTTCTATCAACAATTACTTGAACCATAACTACTGCAACAAACCAATATCACAAGAATAATATCCATGCACAAGTACACAAGAAGTATCCTGGGAAACCCTTCTCAACAAGGGAAGAAAACCCTACCAATCATTTGCTATATTCCTCAAGAGAAAGACCTACCACACCATCACCAAAACTAGCACACAAGAGGGTGTTATAATTCTCATAATTTCATAACACAACTTCTGAAATCATGAGATGACACAATGATAAGTGTGTTTCCTCAATGGGGATTCACCTTTATTTATATAAGAGTTATCACATCAAATGATTTATATATTGATACAATAGGACCAACCTCAATAACTCAAAATATAATTAATAATTACCATATCAATTATCTTTTATATTAATTATTTTTTATACGGTAAAATCATGAAGATGGGTAACACTTTCATGACAATCGGGTCTCAAAAATTCCTAGCGGCAATTTTTCAGCCGAAAAAATGTTGCTATGAATTTTTTTGGCCGAAAAAACTTTCAGTCCAAAATTTGCACGTCAAATTGAAGGGTGCCCTTACGGCGCCCTCAAAATTCATGTACAATGTTTTTCGGATGAATTATTTTCCTGTGGTAAGAATATTTCAGCTGAAAGAATTTTCGGCCGAAACGTTTATTTTTAACAGATTCCATTAAAATCTAGGTTTCGGCCGAAAACATGAAATTGGGACTGAAAACAAAAACTAGAGAATTTCCCCAAGCTTACCTGAACTTCAGAGGTTGCGGACTCCTGCAAATACTGAGAATTTGGTTTCGAAAATGACACCAACATTTCCAAAATTGAATCTACTTTCAATTCCTATAATTTGTTTTCATTTTCTTTATTTTTATCTAATTTTATTTAATTTTTTAAAAAAATCACTCCATAATATTTTCAGGAGACATTATGATTTGGTGAAATGAAATATCGGTATCTCTAAAAATATATAGTGAAAAATTTAGAAACAAATATATTCATAATCCTTAAACTATTCTTTTCAAAAGGGTATATTTAGATTTTAGATTTAAGTAAAAATTAAGATAGATACAAGGTGTAGAAAAACATGTGCTTAAAATCTGCAACGTTTTCAGCTTGGTCAACTTCAAAAAATTCTAGAAATTATAATATTCATCCGTTAGATTCAAAATTATAGTCATAATAAAATAGAGTCTCTGTAGATTGTTGCAGTATATTTCATTTCTTAAAAACATAAGTTTAATAATAGATACAATGTTGTAGAAAACAATTACTCATTATCATTCCTTTCATGTTTAAGGAACATATTGTTAAACAATTGTCAAATTGACATATCAAATCGTGATAAATAAAATTGAAAAATAGTCATTGGAAAGCTAACAAAAAATCTTCAGAAGTTTTGTTTTTACTGTAAAGTGAAATTCTAAATAAAAAAAATACTTTTGTATGCCGGAAGTTGAAGAACTTGTGAAAATACAATTTTTTTTTTCTCATAAAACAAGCAAAAGTGTAACCCATTTTCATGATTTTACCCTAATATAATAATTATCTTTTACATTAATTATTAATCACATTAAGGTCGGGCCAACCTGTACCCTTTACATTACAATTAGGGTTACAGGAAGGTATGACTCTTGAACAATATAGCAAGGTATCTTATACACCCACTAGTGCTCATCCACTAGGGGCACATCTATAGGGATGTCCATATCTCTGGCTCACTGCATTACACAAAAGAACCACTTCTTCACTAGAATTTCTCAGCCACTAGGATCACATTCACCTCTCTTCGTCCAAAGGCACGTTCACTCAACAGATATTCTTTCCCACTGCATTACACAAGAGAGTCATTTGGAGTTTCCTATCAACTCTTCTGCTTAGAGGAGGCTAATACACCATCTTCATTTATGTTCTCATGATGATGCACCTAACACTTTGGGATTTCACATGTTCACCTTGTGCTCAGCCATATGCACATCCAACTCTGCAGATTTCCTTTTTCATTGGAGAATCATCTGGATTTCTTATCAACTCTCATAATGGAGGAGGTCATCTCTACGTTCCAGTTGTGTCTCAGATAGGAACCACACACCCTTCTCAGGGGCGTTCTCTCAGGTTTGTAAGCTGGATAAAGTCTCACATAGATGCAATGATCCACATCTCATAGGTTTGTAAGATGGAGAATGTCTCACATAGATGCAATCATTAACATGGGTAGAGGGGATTTGAGGATCCACTTTATGCTCCATGGTCAAGGCACGAATAAAGGCCTTGTCCAAGGAAGGAGACTCAAACAAATCGACTTCACGATGGAAAGTTGTCAATAAACCAGAATTAAATTTGACAATCAATACCTCTTCGGATTGGAAATGTGTAGCCGGATGCGCAAGTTGCAGAATACATCTATGTAGCTTTCTACTGACTCATGGGAAATTTTTCAAAGCTTCAACCATTTGGCAAGGAGGTTATATCAATATCTCTAGGGATAGAAGCGGTCTCTGAGTGCCTAGAAAAATCCCTCCCATGTTGTAATGTGTGGTGTCTGAGTCTCGACCAGGTTGCCTATGTCCATGACCCAAGAACAATTCTCCAGATGAGTGTCCCACCATGTATGTGCAATTCCCTCAAGATGCAGACCGACAATCTGAAGCTTCATGTCTTATGTCATCTCAAGACATGTACAAAATTAAGTGGAAAGACTGTGAAACCAAGAGTCGACATTCTCACCATTCATTTGGCCCACAAATTTCAGAATTTGGAAGTGAGTATCGAGTTGCAAGGGTGTTGTATTTTTGCGCTATTGCAGACAGAGTAGCTCCTAGAGAACCATCATTAAATATTGAATTGGAGTTGTGGCAGTGGATGTGGAATCCTTTGTAGATGCCTATCTTCGCAGCGACATAATTTTCATTCACCACGGATGCCAATATGTCATTGGATGTTGCGCTGAGAATCACTAAACTCATGAGGGCTCTAAGAAGGTGCTCGATACCCAAAAGAGGGCATGTGGAGAATGGTGAAAAGTGAATGTACTGGAAGCCCTGAGGAGGGTGCACTAGAAGTCCTGAGAGGGACGTCTAATTCTGAGAAAAAAAAATGTTGGATGGCCTCTCTTCTGAATTTTGTGGCTGAGAAGAAGCTGACTTGGATCCAGACTCTAATACCAATTGATCTACAATTCAAATCTAAAAAACCCACTGAAAATTAAATGTGCAATGAAGAACAAAAATTAGATAGCGTGGAGCAGATAAAATAGAATATAAATGAAAATGGAGAAGAAAAATTAGAACATAAAAAAACCATCATGTTTTCTTGAGTGAGAGAGGAGCGACTTCTATAAGCAAGGAGAATTTTTCCTTCTCGTTATTAGCTAATTGCAATAGAAGTTGCAACATCTAACTAAATGCTTACAACAGTAATTACTAAAAGCACACTAAATGCTTGCAGCGGAAAGTACTGAAATGAACTACTGTCTACAATAGAAATATATGAAAGTAACTACAACGCTAACTACAATACTAATTAAGGAGTGCCACCAAATCTTGAATGATCACAAAAGTGGGGCGCACTTCTTAGTGGCCCATGTTTTTATATTATAATTTGTTTTTATATTGAACATTATAAATTAGAAGTAAAATAATTTAAGTTAATTTTAATTTTCTTATTCAACCATTAAAATGAAATTTAATTTAATTTGTTTTTATATTGAATATTATTAATTTTATTATTCAATTATTCAATTTAGTTTGATTGTGTATTTATACTAATTTAATTAATTTAATTGAGTTAGTTTTTTAATTGAACTTTATGAATTATAGTTTATTTTTATATTGAATTAGAAATAAGTTAATTTCTTGTAATAAAAGTTTTTTTTTTTTTGAATATATATATATATATTATAAATTTACTTAATTTTCTTCTAACATTTAAAATATGTGTAGGTTTTCATACTTAATCATATAGGTAATTATAATGTTGTTTGAATTTTTTTAGTTAAAACTTAAACAAAATTAAAATAAAATAAAATTTTATAAGTTAATTTTTTTTAAAAACCAAATTTTGGAAAATTTTGGAAAATTTTGGTAAGCAAATTTTGGAAAATATTTTTTAAAAACCAATATATATAATATTTTTTAAATGAATTATAAATTTTTGATATTTTATTTTTTAATATTATAAATTTATCTTTGTTTTCTTGTAATTTTATATTTATAATTATTTTAGTTATTTTATTTTATTTTTAATAGTTTATTTATTTTTAATAGAAAGTGTGAAATTTTGTTGGGTATGTGAAACATATTTTGCATATGTGTGGGGGTTGTTTAAGTGAAGTTGTCAGAAATTTTTTGGGGGTTTTTTTTGCTAAGTTTTCTAAATTAATCTTGGATTGAGGGATTAGGGTTTTGGTCGCTAAGGAATACTTAAAGTATTGTATTTATTATATTATGAATGGTGAAATTAATACAATGAAGAGTTGAGATGTGCGGCACCAAGGAAAGTTGGTTTTCTCTGGGTTAAGGGATTAAGAATCTGCATGCGTAATTCCATTTCAAACTTACAAACTTTATACTAAAAATGACATAAATCACTGGAAAAATACAAATGATCTTCTGATATTATGTTTCATACCCAAGTTTCACTTTCAACTACTACAAACAAAAACTCCCTCCATCTTTCTACTACAACAAAATCTTTGTACATATAACTTTAAACATTATAAATTGAGAAGGTGCTTGTTGACTCTTTGCTCCTCCAAATAATTTAGTTGATCTTCTTCCATTGATTCTTTTGAGTGTTGCTCGACCTCATCCTCTTTAGTTTCCCCCTCGGGTTGATTGAAAGAGTGTTGAATGGAGGCTTCATATTGAGGTTCATTGCATAATATCAAGAATAATTTCTTCAACATACTACATTTTCTTTCTAGATCCTCATTTCTCTACCTTTGCTCCTCCTAGATTCTCATAATATTAGCATTATGGGCTTGTGAATTTTCTTATTTTCATGCATAATAACTTAAAAATAGAGAGTTAGACTCCGACCCCCTAGAAACCAACAAGATGGAAAAGGTTTTTTGATGACACCAATGTTCTCAAGCCCCATGGGAAAGAAGAAATTGACAAATTCTTCCAACACCTAAACAATATCTCAAATGACATAAAATTCACAATGGAACTTGAGGAAAAAAATAGCATACCGTTCCTAGACATTCTAATTAATAGGAAACATGATGGAAGCTTAGGGCACACCGTTTATAGGAAGAAGACCCACACAGAGAACTACCTACACGCAAACTCCCATCACCACCCCAACCAAAAACTAGGAGTCCTTAAAAACCTAGCCACAAGAGCCATAAGAATCTCTGACAAGGAACACTTTGAAAAAGAAAAAGATCACCTCTCCAACATTTTCAGAAACATTGGATATAATAACAAAGACATTAAAAACGCAATCAATAAAGCCAAAATGAAGATAACACCCAAACCCCTAATAACAATGCATGCCTCCCTTTCATCCAAGGAGTAACAGATAAAATTGCCAGAGTCCTCAGCAGAAAAGAGATCAAGACCTTCAAACCACATGAAACCATCAAACAAAATATGTGATCCGTCAAAGATAAACTGGATCCGAGCAAATGCAAAGGAATTTACAAGATTGAATGCTCATATGGAAAATGCTACATCGATGAAACTGGGCTCTCCTTTCAAATTAGAATTAAAGAACATGGAGCCGACATAAAGAATGAGCGCATTCATACCACATCCTTAGCAGAAAACTCACTGGAAAAAAAACACCATGTACGCCTTGAAGAGACAAAAATTCTAGCAAAAGAAGATCACCTATTTAAACGTCGCATCAGGGAAGTGATTGAAATTCAAAGAAACCCTAGCAACCTTAATAGAGATAATGGCCTAGAACTGAATGAAATATGGCTCCCCTTAATAAAAAGGAACAATAATTAAAACAATCAACTTTAGGAAAACCCTAATTTTTCAAATTAATAACAATTTTAATTCAATAAATCTAAAGAATTAAAGTATTTTCTAAACACTAATTAATCATTACTTAAGATCTTTATAAATTAAAAAAAAATTAATAAAAATAATTTGAAAACAATATTAAAATACAAAAACTTTTTAAAAGCCTTTTAAATAATAAACAACATAAAAATTAAAAAGAATTGATAAATCCAATAAAATAATAAACATAAGAACTAATTATAAAATAACAAATTGTAAAACTATAAATAAAACATTATATAAAAAAAAAAAAAAAAACTTAATTAATTAAAGAATTAGGGTTCCCAGCCGACATTGTATCTCTCCTCCATCCTTTTATCATTTATAGGAAGCGTCCCTCTTAATCATAACCCAGGATTCTTGTCCTGAAGATGGATCCTGATATGGATCCGAAACGTCGACAATCCATCAACAAAATTGTGGTTTTTCCAAACTTAACTGAAAACCCTCACCACATAAATCTTCTTGAACAACTTCAAAATATATAAGAGAAATATCATTACATTGAAATGTTTATTCATGTCTTCGTAGGACCCGGTGAATTTCTCTGAGGTATCTATCCATCAATATCATAATAAAAAAGAATAGCATTGATTGCAAGGAATTCCCCTCAAGTCGAATGATATCTAGGAGAACAGAGAGGGACTATGTAGAAAATCTAAATGAGAAAAAAAACCAAATGTGCATGTACCAGGGCGGAAAACTTGTCACATAATGCACCAAATAGCTTACAGTTCCCAAAGAGCGCATTAGGTCCAGTCGAACATAACACCAAAGGTTGCTTGACAAGCACCTCTTGTTAGCTAATAATCTCCACCTGTCATGATTGTCTACCAACTCACCTAGTTAGACTCCAGATTAGTTGTAGTTAGACTTCAATTCTATTTTAGTTAATTGCAAAGTAGTTCAGTGATATGTTGAATACATTTGTGTTATTGTATTCTATTTAAAAGTCATATGGGTACTGAAACCGAAATGAGTTCTCTCGCATATTTGCTTGCCTTTGAGTTTGTTTCTTTGCATCTCTGAACTTTGTCATGGTATCAAAGAAGGTCTAAGACTCTTCACAGAGTGGAGAGCAATCTAGTATGATCTAGAAAGAGGTCATCCATTATTCAAAGTGTTAGTACTGGATTTGATCCAGTCATTAGTGTGCATACTAGTTGAATATATGAGGTCTATTTCGAGGAGTAAGAAGATGAAGAGGAACTTACAAATCACATGGATCAAAAGGGGATGGCATGTGACCAAGAGAACTAAAAGGATTAACAATGAAAACTAATTCCTAAGGGACAAAAGCCAAGTTTTAAGATCTTGGGCACTTGTCCGGATCTTAAAGAGGACCAATGACATCCCAAATAGGCTCAAGCCCATTTTCAAATGGAGTTATATCATAAGACCAAGGTTTAAGGAGCGAGCACTGGTGAACATGTGGGCTCGATCATACAACAGATACAAGTGATCCTGATCTACGAAGGACAATGCATGTGGCATAAGGAAAGCACATGGGAGTTAGCATGCACTCGAGGTACGACGATGGTTTCCAAAGCCACATGTTGAAATACAAGTGGTGTCACATGATGAGATACGAAAAAAAAAAACACTCCCTTAGGGTCACAACAGTGGTATTCTGATTTTGTCAAGTCGCATGTCCACCTACTCAGCACATATTTGTCTATCCACACAGTACTTTTCAGAGCTAGTGCAACAGTCCACCTAGACACTAAGGAATTTAATGACATCCTAACACATATGACCCATCAAATATTGATATATGTACAAAGAGGACCCCACTAAGACTTTGGTCACCATACCTAAGACAGATACACATAGATCGAGCCCAGAGGCACCTCAGCACTGACATGGGCCAATATTAAGCTAACATGTTTCCATGGGCCCATGATGATGTCAACATGATGTCATCCAATGTTTTTGTGCATTCGCCCTAAGTTTCAAAATGCTAAAACCTTTGGTAAAAATGAGGCGAGGAAAATAAAGGCACGAGGGGAAATATCTCATGCAGGTGATGGATACGTTGATATCTTGACAAGTCGATTACAGATTGTACAATGCATAACAAGAAATTTGGTCTCACATATTTTTCCCATCAACAATCATCACATCGTCACCTACAACTGACAGAAGATGGTAATCATTGTTTGGATGTGCCCATCCACGCATGCCAAGTATGGAGAATTGTTTCCTCTCGTTAGTTTTCTTCATAGACATGTGTCAAGCTCCTACATAAGGAAACCAATGAGAAAATAAAAAACCAATTCATAAACAATCAAGCTTGTAAAAATAGATTATGTTCATAATGAGTGTCACAGATGATGACACATTTTCACTATCCTTCCCTACATGAGAAGATAACCAACCATCCTAGATACATATGTCAGAAGAAGGTGTTCATCTTTGCACGGAGGAAGGAATGTCCCTCTCGGGTATCATTAGCTCAATCTTAAGAGCAGAAGGTCATTTGACAATCTACCCTAACGTGCAGTTGTATCAATTGGTCAGCCTGAGGTAAGAGATTCGAGGAGTTGGCCGGTACTTGTTGATGCTTGAATCCATCAGGACCGAAATGGAAACCTCACGAGGATGTAAATCCCCTTACATTTTTATAAAGGTGGTACTCTTTATTTTTTCTTGATATTTTTAAATGTTCAAAATGTGGGACTTGATGGAAGTCCGTCGAATTATTTCAAAGCAACGTAAATATAGAAAGTAAATAAAAGAAAAGTTTTTGTTTGTCTTTTTTTTAAAGAAAGTTCCTAAGAGAGGACCAGGAATCACACACATCACATATCCAAAGTAAGTAAACAAAATTTCCTCACATCCATCATAGTTTTAAGATAAAGATTATGATCACATAAAAACAAAAGAAGATGATTCACATGCACAAGACAACGTTAACAGAGTGGATACATGGACAACTCAAATAAGGATAATGATAGATCAACCTCAAATACTTTATATTCTGAAAACAGGGTTACAAATCATAGTCAATATTGTTCCCAAAGTAGTTCACTTGAAATTTCCAAAAAATATATAATGTGTTACATATTCTTGAAAATGTAAATACGTTTGTCTTAAAGACTAGGATTGGGGATATTGCAAACCATTAAGAAAATAAATACAAGAAATAATATTTTAGAAAGAGGACGGTGTGCAGTGGAAGAATCAATAAGACCTGGTAATAAGAACAAAGGAGTTATCAGTATTCGGTTAAACATTTTTAGTGAAAGAGGTGGAATAATTGGATGAAGGACTTGATAAAGAAAAGAAGAATGTGATCAGTGTAAACTTACTATGATGGTCGCTCGTGTGTTCATTTGCTCACTGATGTCCTTTTATCATTTTGATCAACGGTTACAGGAACCATCTCAACTGCTTCTTGTCCTTCATTTGTTAGTTTATCGATATCCTTCTTGAACCATTCCTTGATGTAACTTTTCATAGGTGCCACGTTGATTTCATGCCGGATTTTAATATTGAACAACTCACCCTCCAATTCACGGAGATCAATGGAAATTCCATGTAATATTTCTTCAATATCCTGATTTTTTACGGAATAATCTACTAGCCAGTTAGCTATGGCATTCTCATCATATTCAATTATGCCATAAAATTTTCAATTGACAGTCCTTTAAAAATATCAACCTTCTCATTGAACTGTTGTTTTGTGAGGAACAACGAGTTGAGGATCAATTTGTGATCTTGGAATTCGTTAGTGATTTCGGATAGGTCCACATCTGTGATCCTTTTGAATAGCTCTTATCTCCTTGTTATGTCTTGGTTGCACTCCTGAACTATTTTGTTCAAGTTCTTTATTTTCTCTTTCCAACGGGAATTTAGTTGCTTGATCCGACTTGGAGAGGGGAGGTCTTCCTCTCTTCTCTTTAGCTCTGACATGTTGGTAACTTTAATACCAAAGGGTACCATGGCATCAAGGTACAAACCTTCTTCGTTTTTTAGTTTGGCTTGTAGATATTCAAGGAGGGCGTGTGCCCTCAAGCCAAAAGAAATCATCCTTTTTGAAATTTCCCAAGCTTCTGTAATCAGTGCCATTCTTTTCCTGATATTATTCTTCACATAGTTGTTGGTTGATGTGAGCAAGCTTGAGGATCCTTTTATTTTTGTTGTGGGCGTGGCAAGTCTGACAATCGCCAAAGGGCTGGCGAGGAGTGGAAGAGGCATCAAATTCTCTTCAAGTTCCTTAATCCTTTCCTTTAGCTTTATATTTTCTTCTTCGAGATTGCCAATGGAATTGTCCAATGCATCACTTGTGGCTCTATGGATTCTAGATACCTGGGAAGGTTGCATATTATTTAGGTTAATCTATGAATAAGAATTCCCCTTTTTATTATTCACATCACTCTTCTCAATAATTGATTTTTTAGACTAACTTTCAAAAACAATGCTCTGAAACACAAATGATTCTTCTTCATCAAATATCTCATTTTCAACAATTTCCAATGACTAGTTTTGGTGGGTTGCGCCTCCTGGTTGTTTAATGTTAGGAAACATCTTCTCAATGTTAGCTTTGAGCTCCATATCCTCGAGGGAGAAGCTATTGATGTCACTTCCGATGTGACACTCTTATTCATCTTATACAATATTCTTCCTCTTCTTCCTCAGAGGAATTTTATGGGAGCTTTCAATTTTTCCTGGAGGGGGGTTCTTGTCTCCTCCTCTGCCTAAACTATTGGTGGTTACCTTCTTATATGAGTGGGTCATTGGATCACTTCTCTGAGGTGTTGTAGTCTTAGGATTGGCAGTTGGGGATTGGGCACTCTTCTCTCCAGGACCTTTTCCTCTCTTTTTATACAGTTCATTTGTATTGAGTACTGTCTCTAAGTCGCCAGCAGTGTGGGTAGGGTTTCCCAAGTTATTATCTTCTTCTTATCCTATAATTGTATTGATAAATGAACTGCTAAAACCCATTTTTAACATATGTTCCAAAAAGATTCCATTAGGTTCAAACCCTCTAATATTTTTAGCGTACTTGAGATTCAATTTGTGGAAGTGGTTAGTGAATTCATGAATTGTATTCATACTTTTGAATACAAAATCCCCAACTTTCCAAGGCAAAGGAATGAATTTATTTTTTCATTTTTCATGAAAAATTGCAGCCAAAAATTATATTGCCTTGAGACTTCTATGACAAACATTCTGTTGGATATATGGCATGGAAGAAAGGAAGGATTTTCCTGGGACCCGAAAATCCTGATGACATTATAATTCTCCATTTGTTCCAAAGTCCCATTTATATCCAGGAATTTACTAGATTGAGAATATATTCTTGGGGTATCCCATCCAAAAAAAATTTCTTTAAGAACCAAGACAAATTCGTTGAAAACTTCGTAAAAATGCAAGGAAGCTTTGTGCCTCCATAACGCTTGGTACCAAAAAGTCACAGGGTAAAATTCACAGTTCACCTTCTTGCATATAAACAATTTAGGAAACTGACAGCAATGTGATATTGTCAAAATCAAATCAGAAGACAAAGAATTTCTTATCGAAAATGGCCTACTCCTTAACAGTAAAATATAAGATGTAAAGAATCATATGGAAATGCGAGCAGTATTTTCTTGGCCCGTAACTCTAGTAAATAACCAGGAAATTTATCGAAATGGGTTTTTGAAAAGGTTGACCTGCATTCTGGTAATATCCTCAGGGATGGCAACGAGATTCTCCAAGAATTATGGTAAGAGATCCAGGCCTTTTTCATGTTTTTTCAAAAAGTCTTTGCAATCTTCACCTTTGAAGGTCAGTGTTGGCTCTGGGAGTCTCATCATCTTACGGAATACTTGAGGTGAAATAATGATGGGAGAATGGTCCTGGAGTGGAATCATCCGTTAGCTCGGTATGTATTTATTGGTGCACCAGGAAACCAATTCCTTGCAGTCAAAAACTTCAGGAACACAACCTGCACACGCAATTCTGGACGTCCAAATTAATTCCTTCTTAGTAGAAGGGGATGAAAAATAAGAGTATGCTCTATACCAATGAAAATTTTGATCCTCTCATCCAAAAATGTTCAAGGTATATCCACGAAACTATTGTCGAGCTGCTGCTGCCATAAATTGATGAGAGAATTATTTTGATCAGATTATATTAGAAACGAGAGCTTGAGAGATAATATATAATCTTCCACAAATCATGATTTAATGTGGTTTAATGAGGAAATTCCTTAATCCCTTCGCCTATTAATGAAAAATTTTACGGGACCTTCATAATGAGTTATTATCATTAAACCATACTAAATGTGCACTGGGAAAAGCACAAAGGTGGCGAGGATGGACAAGAGAGAAATAGGATTTGAGACTTTTGTGAACCCGCCAACCCGAGAACCCATGAACCAGTGAATGGAGAAGGTTGAAAATTGGCTAAGTGTTGTGATGTAGTCAGATGGACTCAACATAGGATAAATGAGATACTTGGAAGCTCGAGGAGTCTGGGGGTCAAAATGTAGATCATGGATCTTTTGGATGCAAAATGTATATCACAGAACATGGGATATGAGAGTTTGACCCCGCCAACATAGGAACTCGCGCTTAAAGAAACAACTAAGTATGGGATAATGTGGTGGTTGGACGGACTCAATTTGTGAGAGTGTGGATTGGAGATGAGGATTCGTGAGTCTACCAACCCAGGAACTTGTGAACCCGTAGTTTTGAAAAAAATGACTAAGTATAAAAACTAGAAAGGGAGAAAAGGAGGGGGGAAAGGAAAAGGGGAAATTGGGTAAGTATAGAAGAGGGAAAAGAAAAGGAGAAAATAAGTTGGGAAAATAGAAAAGGGGAGGGAAATTTTGGAAGAGAGAATTGACCTCAACAACAGGGTCCAACTATGGGATGATAACCCCCTGTGGGTTGTCAAGAATCCAGAATCTCTCGTGACTAGGTTCTTCCGTCTATTGGGCATATGGAGTCATAATAAGAATATACAAAATGAAAAAATAAAATTGTGTACAATGAGAATGAGAAAGTCTTAGGAGAAGAAACAATTCAAAATTTTCCCGTTGACAAGCAACATTAATCTTTTTCCCTTCATGTCTTGGAGCATATTAGAGTTAAAACCCAATATATTCTTGACTATGTATGGTCCGATCCAGAGTGATTTGAACTTTGTATGCATGGACGGTTTTTCGTTGACATTGTTAAAAGTAGCACCAACTCTCCCTTCTGAAAATTCTTTACAGTTGTTCTCTAATCAAAATATCTTTTGACGCTCTACTGCCTCTGAGAAGTTCAATTCAAAGCTTTGCTTCATTCTTCTTCCAATTTTAACAACTGATTGATTCTCCTTTAGATGGATGAATTGTCTTTTGTATCTTCATTATTAAACATAGAGATCAATGCATTGAGCTTGAGACTAATCATAATTTTCGCTTCCTTCCCATAAACCAATAGATATGGAAACATCTCGGTGCTATCCTTCGGGGTCATTATCCTTTCCCATAACGCATCTGTCAGTTTTAGATGCCAATTCTTTTGGTTCTTGTCAATGGTTTCTTTAGTATTTGCACAAGTGTTTTTTTTGTGGATTCGGAAAGGCCATTACCTTGTGGATAATAATTCGATGATTGACCCATGATGATTCCATATTCTCCACAAAACTCCATAAACTTCGACCCAATGAAAATTGAACCATTATGTGTGATAAATTTATCAAGGACACCAAATCTTGACAGAATGTTGTCTTTGAGGAATTTAATCAGCTCTTTAGAATCAGCCTTCTTTAACACCACCACCTCCAGCCATTTGGTGAAATAATCTTTAGTTGTGAGGATGTACATATTCCCTTTTCTAGAATTCAGATTAATTGGCACGACAACATCGATTCCCCATTGGGAGAATGGTTGCTCCACAATTATGGGTTGTAAGGGCATTGCACATCTCTTCATCTTTCCTGAAAACTTCTGGCAGAACACACATTTCCTTATCATGGCATATGAATATCTAAACATTGAAGGCCAGTAGAATCCATCCCTTATTATCTTGTGGGTGGTGACAGTAGCAGTGTTAGGTGGAAATATTTTCGTTTAATTCCATTGTAGTAATTTCCCAACTATTTAATTTGTCAAGCTGAGGTTCGTAGGCTTACGAAGCACATGCACTATATATTCAGGACTGAAGTAGAACTAATCTAATCTAAATTGTTGACATGAAATTAATCTAGTAAATCATTACAACATGTGAAGAGTTGAATGACAAAAGACATATGTGAGCTCACACAATATATCAATCTCAAATTATATTACAAGAGTCAAATGAAAAAGCATGAAAGAATAACGAAGCTAAGAATCCCCTTCTCCTAATTACAAGACTAAATTATAAATTACATGATCTCTAACTCCCCCCAAAATGAAGAGAGAACACTCTCTTTTATACATGAGAGTCTCATAATTACAAATCCAATATTCTCTCAACTTATTCCTTCAAATCCTCCACACATATCTTGGATAAGATATGTCAACCAAATCTTCCATGATCTTCTCCTTGAGATCTCTTTCAAATCTTCAAAGTTTGAAGATGTAATTCGAATTTGAGGATAGGTGGTGAATTTTGACTTTGTTGAAATCTTCAAATATGCCTGCACACATCATCAAACTCATCCAACCTTGATATATAATGAGAATATGTCATTTTTCTAATATTTAACCATAAATTCACATATAATACTAAAATGAATACAATGGAAAATAATAAGGAGAAACCCAAATATCATTATGGAAATGGTATGATAAAAGGTTAATGGGACGATGAAATGTAATGAATAGTGAAGGAAAAGGTGGATGAAAATACGACATTTTTGAGGCCCACATACCCCCCAACTCAACTTGTTGCATGTCCTCAGGCAACCATGCATGGATCTTCTTAAGAAATTTTGGCATTTAAACTATGGATTTGATTGATGATGTCCTTTTAATAATGAATGTTTCCATGATATGAGATACAAGAGTAACAACATGTGAAATATGTGTAACAACATGTGAAATTTTCTTATGGTTGATTCTTGTGTGACAACCATGAATACAAAAGATGTTGGTTCTTGTGTTAACAACGTTCATTTCACTTATTTGTTTTCTTGTTGTAATAATTTAGCCATATACTCACTGGAAATAATAAGCTATCAACGTGCATAAGAAAACATCACTGTGTATAAGAAAATCTTTTCTTTATCTTTATGAATCATGCCACTATTTATATCAATCGAAATACAACAAAGTGTCATTGGAGAAGAAATGTTACGGAATCATAAATGGAATGATGAGATGGTAAAATGGAATAATGGTATGTAGTGNCTATTTCCTTTTTCACTTTCATATCCTTATGCAACTTGGCATAGGCTATGAAAGTGAAAAAGGAAATAGAGCATGGTGAGGGAATTTTCCAAAGTTATTCATTACTAGAAAATAAGGAATTACATGATTAAAGATTAGAAAAGAACATACCTTCACTTACCTAATAATGATGATGTAGCTGTTGCGGCTGTCGGATCAAGAAAACGTGACTGGCACCAAAATGTTAGGTGAAAATATTGTCGTTTAATTATGTTGTAGTACTTGCCCAACTATTTAATTTGTCAATCTGAGGTTTGTAGGCTTACGAAGCACATGCACTATATATGCAGGACTGAAGTAGAACTAATCTAATCTAAATTGTTGAAATGAAATTAATCTAGTAAAGCATTACAACATGTGAAGAGGTGAATGACAAAAGACATATGTGAGCTCACAAAATATATCAATCTCAAATTATATTACAAGAGTCAAATGACAAAGCATGAAAGAATAACAAAGCTAAGAATCCCCTTCTCCTAATTACAAGACCAAATTATGAATTACATGATCTCTAACTCCCCCCAAAATGAAGAGAGAAAACTCTCTTTTATACATGAGAGTCTCATAATTACAGATCCACTATTCTCTCAACTTATTCCTTCAAATGCTCCACACATATCTTGGATAAGATATGTCAACCAAATCTTCCATGATCTTCTCCTTGATATCTCTTTCAAATCTTCAAATTTTGAAGATGTAATTCGAATTTGAGGATAGGTGGTGAATTTTGACTTTGTTGAAATCTTCAAATATGCCTGCACACATCATCAAACTCATCCAACCTTGATATATAATGAGAATATGTCATTTTTCTAATATTTAACCATAAATTCACTTATAATACTTAAATGAATACAATGGAAAATAATAAGGAGAAACCCAAATATTATTATGGAAATGGTATGATAAAAGGTTAATGGGACGATGAAATGTAATGAATAGTGAAGGAAAAGGTGGATGAAAATATGACATTTTTGAGGCCCAAGAAGGGGAAAAGTGTCCACCGCATATTGCTTCATGGAATTATCTTATCTGTTCTTGGGATTGATTTTCATCAACGCATCTCAGTAGTACACTGTCAAAATTTCTCCTGAACAGTATGTCGACAATCATCACATAATGGTTCACCTTGATTTTTAATGTTCTTCGTTCCTTGGAGTTCATGGTGATAGGGAACTACCCAGACCTTAAGTAGAATATAATATCTCTATAGCATTCTGAATCAACTAATTGTTCTCTGAATGATATTGAAATCATCCCATCGACTGAATCTCCATTCGCGATGAGCTTTCATAAACCTTGTATTTTGATTTCCTTTAAAGGTTTAATCTCGATATCACATTCTTGTATCTTTTCCAACCAGCTAGCCCATTTTCCTTCTCTCAATTGTTGATTTAGAAGCATCTTCACTGGTGATGAGGGAACATAAGAAATAATATGGGAGTTTAATATATACGTCTGAAAGTGTGCTACTTCTTTTACAAGAGCCAAGGCTTACTTCTCCAGTTCTAAATACCTCAACTCATAGTTGTGTAAGGTTTTTCTCATAAAACTTATTGGGAGTTATTCTACTTTTCTATTTTTCTGAGTGAGAACCAATGCAACAACTGTCTATGTAGAAAATGAATAGATAATGAAATCTCTTTGGAAGTCCAGACTAATGAGGACAGGAGCAGTGGTGATTTCTCCTTTGATATTGTCAAACGCCTCTTGATTATATGTTGTCCATTCAAACCTCTGCTCCTCTTTCAACAACAAATTGATCGGCTTTACGATGCTTGCGTAGTCAGGAACAAATATTCACACAAAATTTATTTTTCCAAATAATGATTGGACTCCCTTCTTGGATGTCAGTGGGTTGAGCTTGTTTATTGCTTTAACTCTTTCTGGATCTATGTAAATCCCTTCCTTGCATACAATATGGCCCAACAATTTTCCTTGAGTCACCGCGAACATGAATTTCTTTGGATTTAGAGATACACCACACAGTCTACATATTTCAAAAATATTTTTTAAATGATGGATGTGCTCATCCCTTTTCTTTAAATGCACTGTCAAGTCATCTTGATAGTCTTCCATAAACTTTCCTATCAACCCACTGAATGCATGATCCATGGCCCTTTGGAATGTGGCTCCAACATTCTTAAAACCAAAGGGCATTATGGCATATGTATATGTCTCCCATGGTGTGATAAATGTTGTCTTTTCCCTATCATCGGCCACCAAGAAATAGTTATATCCAGAGAAACCATCCAACATGGACATGCAGGCTGATCCAATAACTTGTTGTAGAAGAAACTCCATATTAGGTAAAGGAAAATTATCCTTTATGATTTCTTTGTTAGGGTCTCTGAAGTCAACACACATCCGGATTTCCCTGGTCTTTTTTCTTACAATCACTGGATTTGAAAGCCAGCCTAATGTCTGATGGGATAAATTATCCCTCCTTTCTTCAATTTCTCCAATTCAATCTTTACCAAAGGTTTCAGCTTGGGATTCATCATCCTTATTTTCTGTTTCACTGGATTTGCTTCTTCCCTCAAAGGAATAATATGTTGGAATATAGCTTTATCATAAGCTTTCAAATCATCATAGGTCCAAGTGAACACATCAATATATTCCTTGAATATGGAAACATATTGGTCAACCTCTTCAGTGGTGCAATCAATTCCCAAGTTGACATATTTTGGGGAACTGTCAGTTCCAATATTGACTTTTCTCATTTCTTGCACTTTTCAAACTAAAAATTATTCAAGGAGATTCTTAGCATGATCATCTTTCGTAAACAAAGATTCAGCTTGTATACAATATTTGAGGACAACAAATGAGTGATCGTCTTGTTCATCATCATCGTTTAACAAAAAAAAATCAAGTTGTTCATTATTCTCAAATACTTGCAAGTACTCAATGTTATCAGGCACAGATGGTCGAAAATCTCTTTATACCTGGAAACACATTTTTGTTTGGACATCGTCTGGGTTTGACAATGAGGCTGCCAAGGCTAGTGAATCGGCCTTGTGATTCTTGTCCCTTGGGACGAAAGAAATGTTGAAGGAACTGAAATATTCCATCAACTCGTTAACTCTTTTGAAATACAGCTTAAGTCTTTCCTTTTTTATTTTATACCTCTGGGTAACCTGATTGATGACCAAATTTGAGTCTCCAGTTACAATGAAATGTTCTATTTTCAAGGATAATCCCTTGAATCAAAGCTTGATATTCTACCTCGTTATTTGTACATGAAAACTCCAGTCTTACAGCATGGGGATGCATAATCTTACTTGGACTCAAAAGAACAATTCCAACTTCGTTCCTAGATTTTGAACAGGCTCCATCGAATGACATCCTCCAGTATCCTTCAAACAAACATTCTTGATTCTCCACACCTTGAACTTGCTCTGGGATTTCATTATGCTCCATGTCTAAGATAGTATATTTTCCAATCCCGACATCTATATAATATTCCATCAATTCATTGTCCTTCTTCTTGAAAGAGAAGGGTTTTCTAGGTCCACGGGGTACTTTAATCATCACTCCCTCTTTTCTTGGTAGAATCATACAACTTTTGTCGCTTATTATATATTCATCGATCATGGATATCCAATCTCTTCCCAGCACAAGTCCATATGTTGGAGGAAGGTCTACTACAATAATATTGAAGACTGTAATGATATGGGGGGTTGTTGTAATCGAAGCATAAAAGTCCTTGATTTCTCCATACACTGGAAATTTTCTAGAATCAATGGCATATATGCTTTCACCAGTTTCATAATACTTAGTGCAACTCATGCCCAATGTCTCCATGACCACAAGTGGCATTATATTATTTGTCACGCTAGTGTCAACTAAATAGTTATGTAGTGTAACATTATGATTTTCAATTGAAATATAGAAGGGCGGAATTTTACCTCTCAGCTTGGCAGTTGACGGGATATTTCTTTGTTTTGGACTGCTAACGACAACTTTATCTCTTTCAGATGGATCATCCAACAACTTCAAAATATTCTATCTTTGTTGGGGAATATTCACCACTTCCGTAAAGGGCAAAGTTATCCTTAATTTACTTAGGTCCTCCATGACATTTTACATCATTTGAGTGGAGTTTGATGCTAGGTGTTGCCTTTTAGTTCCATTTCCATTTGTCACTTTCTCATTCGACACTTTTTCACTTGTTTTTTTCTTTTTCCTTTTCTTTTTGTTTTTCCTTGTTAGAGTCGCCTTTATTTTTTGGTCTATTTACAAATCCTCTTGTCTGGGCGATGTTTTCTTGTGAGATGGGATCGTTTTCACCTTCTCCAAATATATACACGGATGTCTCGCATCCGTTCATATGCACATTTTCAGAGCTTTCATCGGGTGAGTAATAATGTTCTTGCTCAATTAATTGCTCATCATAGACATCATCCAGAACAACTAAATTTGGAGTAGGTTGTCTGAGAACCCTTGGTATTTTTGGGTTATCTGTGTTCTCAAACCTCACTTTTTTTTCTAGGGGAGGGTTCCTCCTTTTCTTTGGGATTGGAATTCTTGAATTTGGCATGTAATTATCCCATTTTCTTAGTTTGGTTATCTCGTTCTGCATTTATTTGATGGTTATATTTATCTATGCAATATCAATTATTTTCTTAGTTTATTGTGCTGCCACAAGGTCTACCTTCATGTCAAGTATGGTGCCCTTGAAAAATCCTCCTCTCATCGTTTGATTTTGTGTCGATCGAGGCTTGAATTCTTCATTCTTTCTTGAACTTGAAGCTCCTTGGTTATCAATACTTAATCCTCTCAGCTGGATTTGTACTCTTCCCAGTATAATATTGGGGTCGGCACCCGTTTCAATCATAATTTCTTCCATCTCAATAGATTTAGTCATTGCCTCCTCCAAAGTATCCATTTGGGATGTTCTAATGGCATATTTTACATTCCATGGCATTGCATTCTTATAACAACCGAGAATGACTAGGTCATTTGGTATTTTATCTTCTGTAATTCTACTCAAGGTTTTATTGAACCTGAGATTAAAATCGTGTATCCTTTCATTCCTCCTCAACCCAATCTAGGTGAAATCGGCAAGGAGGGTGTGGTAGGTAGTTGGAGGGGAAAACACAGTTAAGAACATAGCTTCGAGGTCATTAAATTATAAAATGGACCTACTGGGAAACGTTGTATACCATTCATACGCTCTTCCTGATAAGGTTTGCAGAAACAACCTTACCATGACATCATCATACTCAACATGGTGAAAATCACAAACATCAAGAAATAAGTGAAGATGCCTCTTTACATCAATTGTTCTATCTCCATAAAATTCCTTTCAGGTTCCCTTAGGGATAACAAGGAGCTCATGTTGCTCGCCTATAATATTAAGAGTGGAATCTCTTACCCTCCTTCTATTTTCAAATTCTGGGTTTCCTTGATTTCTCGCAACATCTCTTCCACCTCCTTGTCCCTCCTCGTGATGCTCGCGTCGGGGTTGTTCATCTCTTGCTTCCATGTCTGAAGAGATTCCAAGAATAGGCTTTTCACTTCTAAAAATAAAGAGTTGCTTGCTTTTACTTCTGGTAATGGGTCCCTTGTATTCGTCCAACTTCAATTCTGACCTAGTTCTTGCGCTGCTCTAACTAACCTTTGATTTCTTCAGTCTTTTCGTTCCTCTCTCCTCTATCTCTAGAGGATTTCTCTTTCTTTTTCTTGGACCAAGGTTTTCCAAGACATTTCTAAATCTTCACGAGTCTGGGCCATTGATATTACTAAGTTGTATAACTGATGTAAAATGTTTCGTTGGTTGTTCAATCCAATTTCTAGGTGGGGCTGATCAACCTGGGGAAAAGTCATATATTATTTTACAAACACTAGACCAGGTTCTAAATTTCAATTCATTCCCCAGTATGGTCGCCAAAAATGTTGATTCTTGAAACCGTCAAGACTGAAACGACAACCTCGCAAGGATGTAAATCCCCCTGCATTTTTATAGAGGTGGTACTCCTCTTTAGTTTTTCTTGAGATTTTTAAATGTTCAAAATGTGGGACTTGACGGAAGTCCGTCGAAGTATTTCAAAAGAACATAAGTATAGCAACTAAATAAAAGAAAAGTTTTTGTTTGTCTTTTTCTAAAGAAAGTTCCTGAGAGAGGACTAGGAATCAGACACCACATATTTAAAGTAAGTAAACAAAATTTCCTCACATCCATCATAGTTTTAAGATAAATATTCTCATCACATAAAAACAAAAGAATATGATCTGCATGCACAAGAGAAATTTAACAGAGTGGATACATGGGAAGCTCAAATAAAAATAATGATAGATCAACCTCAAATACTTTATATTATGAAAATAGGGTTACAAAGCAGAGTCGAGATTGTTCCCAAAGTAGTTCTCTTGAAATTTCCAAAAAATATATAATGTATTACATATTCTTGAAAATGTAAATGTGTTTGTCTTAAACACTGGGATTGGGGCTCCCACGGACCATTAATCAAATAAATACAAGAAACAATCTTTTAGAAAGAGGATGGTGGGCGATGGAAGGATCAGAAAGATCTAGTAAGAAGAACAAAGGAGTTATCAGTCTTCGATTAAACCTTTCTAGTGAAAGAGGTGGATTAACTAAATGAACGACTTGATAAAGAAAAGAAGAATGTGATCAACGTATACTTACTATGATGGTCACTCATGTGTTCATTTGATCGTTGATGTCATTTTATCATTTTCATCAACGGTTACAGGAACCGTCTCAACTGCTTCTTGTCCTTCATTTGTCAGTTTATCGATAGTCTTCTTGAACCATTCCTCGATGTAAGTTTTCATAGGTGCCATGCTGATTTCATGTCGAATTTCAATATTGAACAACTCACACTCCAAGTCATGGAGATCAATGGAAATGACATGTGATGTTTCTTCAATATCTTGTTTTTTTATGGAATAATATACTATCCAGTTACATATGGCGTTCTCATCATATTCAATTATTCCATAGAATTTTTCAATTGACAATCCTATAAAAATATCAAATTTCTCATCGAACTGTTGTTTTGTTAGGAACAACGAGTTGAGGATCAAATAAGGATCTTGGACTTAATTAGTGCTTCCGGCTAGATCCACCTCCATGAGCCTTTTGAATATCTCTTATCTCCTTGTTATGGCTTGGTTGCACGCCTGAAGGATGTTGTTCAAGTTCATTATTTTCTCTTTCCAATAGGCATTCAACTCCTTGATCCGACTTGGAGAGGGAAGGTCTTCCTCTCTTCTCTAGTTATGACATGTTTGTAACTTTAACACCAAAGGGTACCACGGAATCAAGGTAGAAACCTTCTTCATTTTTTAGGTCAACTTGTAGATATTCAAGGAAGGCGTGCGCCCTCAAGCCAAAAGAAATCATGTTTTTTAAAATTTCCCAAGCTTTTGTAGTCACTGCAATTATTTTCTTGATATTATTCTCGACATAGCTCCTGGATGATGTGAGTAAGCTTGAGGATTCTTTTATTTTGTTTGTAGGAATGACGGGTCCGTCAATTTCCAAAGGGCTGGCGAGGAGTCGAAGAGGCATCAAAGTCTCTTCAAGTTCCTTAATCCTTTCCTTTAGCTTTATATTTGCTTCTTCGATATTTCCAATGGAATCGTCCAATGCATCACCGGTGGCTCTATGGATTCTGGATACCTGGGAAGGCTGCATATTCTTTAGGTTAACTTCTGAACGACATTTCCCCTTTTTATTCTTCACATCACTTTTCTCAATAATTGATTTTTTAGACTCGTTGTCAAAAATAGCGCTCTAAAACACAAATGATTCTTGTTCATCAAATATCTCATTTTCAACAATTTCCAATGACTCGTTCTGGTGGGCCATGCCTCCTGGCTGGTCAATGTTAGGAAACATCTTTTTAATGTCAGCTTCAAGCTCCATATCCTCGAGGGGGAGGCTATTGATGTCACTTTCGACACGATTCTCTTCTTCCTCTTGTACAATATTCTTCTTCTTCTTCCTCGGAGGAAGTTTATGGGAGCTTTCAATTTTTCCTGGAGGGGGGTTCTTGATTCCTCCTCCACCGAAACTATTGTTGGTTACCTTCTTAGATGGGTGGGTCATTGGACCACTGCTCTGAGGTGTTGTAGTCTTAGGATTGACATTTGGGGACTAGGAAATCTTCTCACTGAGACCTTTTCCTCTCTATTTATACAGTTCATTTGTACTGAGTATTGTCTCTAAGTCACCAACAGTGTGGGTAGGGTTTCCCAGGCTATTATCTTCTTCTTCTCCTAGAAATGTTTGGATAAATGAACTTCTAAAACCAACTATTAACATATGTTCCACAAAGATTCCATTAGGTTCAAACCCTCTAATATTTTCAGCGTACTTGAGATTCAAGTTGTGGAAGTGGTTAGGGAATTCATCAATTTTGTTCATACTTCTGAATACAAAATCCCCATCTTTCCAAGGAAAATGAATGAATTGCTTTTTTTGTTTTTCATGAAAAAAGTGCAACCAAAAGTTATATTGCCTTATGAATTTTGTGACAAACATTCTGTCAGATATATGGCATGGAAGAAGGGAAGGATTTTCCTTAGACCCAAAAATCCTGATGACATTATAATTCTCCATTTGTTCCAAAGTCCCCTTTCTATTCAAGAATTTACTAGCTTGAGCAGATATTCCTGGGGTATCCCATCCAAACAACAATTCTTTAAGAACTGAAACAAAGTCATTGAAAACTTCATAAAAATGTAGGGAAGCTTTGTGCCTCCATAACTCTTGGTACCAAAAAGTCATAGGGTCAAATTCACAGTTCACCTTCTTTCATATAGACAATTTAGGAAACTAACAACAATGTGCTATCGTGAAAATTAAATAAGAAAACATAAAGAATTTCTTATCCTTTTTATACTGAGACAATTGGGAAGAGATTTTAATAGAAATCAACTTCCCCCAATCGAAAATGGCTTGCTCCTTGATGGTAAAATATAACATGTAAAGAATCATATGGGAAATGCTAACAGTGTTTTCTTGGCCCGTAACTCTGGTAAATAACCAGGAAATTTCCCAAAATGGGTTTTTGAAAAGGCTAACCTGCAGAGTGGTAATATCCTTAGGGATGGTAGCTGGATTCTCCAAGAATTTTGGTAAGAAATCCAGGCCGTTGTCGTGTTTTTTCAAAAAGTCTCTGCAATCTTCACCTTTGAAGGTGAGCGTTGGCTCTGGGAGTCTCAGCATATTATGGAATACTTGAGGTGAAATAATGATGGGAGAATGGTCCTGGAGTGGAATCATCTATTGGCTCGGTATGTATTTCTCGGTGCACCAGGAAACCAATTCCTTGCGGTCAAAAACTTCAAGAACACAACCTACATGCGTAATTCTGAATGTCCAAATTACTTCCATCTGAGCAGAAGGGGATGAATAATAAGAGTATACTCTATACCACTGAAAATTTTGATCCTCTCGTCCAAAAATGTTTAAGGTATCTTCACAGAACTGTTGTCGAGATGTTGCTTCCATAATTTGATGAGAGCGTTCTTTTGATCCATATGATATTAGAAACAAGCGCTTGAGAGATAATACATAATCTTCCGTAAATCATGCTTTAATGTGGTTTAATGAGGAAATTCCTTGAGCCCTTCGCCTATTAATGACAATCTTTATGAGACCTACATAATGAGTTATTAGCATTAAACCATACTAAATGTGCATTGGGAAAAGCACGAAGGTGGCGAGGACGGACATGAGGGAAATAGGATTTGAGACTTTTGTGAACCCGCGAACCCGCGAATGCAAAAGGTAAAAATTGGCTAAGTGTTGTGATGCGGTCGGATGGACTTAGCATAGGAGAAATGAGATACTTGGAAGCTCGGGGAGTCCAGGGGTCAAAATGTAGATCGTGTATATTTTCGATGCAAAATGTATATCACGGAACATGGGATATAAGAGTTTGACACCGCCAAACCGGGAACCCGCGATTGCAGAAACGGATAAGTATGGGATAATGTGGCGATCGATCGGACTCAATCTGTGAGAGTGTGGATTGGAGATGAGGATTCACGAGTCTGCCAACCCAGGAACCCGTGAACCCATCGTTTTGAAAAAATGACTAAGTATAAAAACTAGAAAGGGAGAAAATGAGGAAAAAAAGGAAAAGGGGAAATTGGGTAAGTATAGAAGAGGGAAAAGAAAGGGAGAAAAGAAGTTGCGAAAATAGAAAAGGGGAGGGAAATTTTGGAAGCGAGAATTGATCTCAACATTACTTTGCATTAATGAGTGGTGGGAGCCAAGAGGAAGACGTTGGACGTTCTTCCAGCGAGCCTGGGCCCAAATAATTCCATGGTAGAATGGAGCCAGTGCTATAGGCAGGGGTTTGATTGAGCCATCCAAGAAAATATAAACCAGGGCTCAACTGGACGAAGAGACCACACCCCACAATGACGCTAACGCATCAGCTTTGGGGGTAAAATTCTATTTTTACCTAGTGAAATTAGGTAAAAATCAGTTAGAAAGATGAAAGCGGTTAGAATACCAAAGATGGTATCAAGATTCTAACAAGCAGTTTTAATTTTCAAGAAGCAATATTGGTCAAGAAGAGAAGTTTCTTCTCAAACAGAAGCATCTATAAATCAACATGAAAAGCTCATTTTTCAGGTCGGTACTTTGGAGAATTTAAGAGTTTCTTATAACCAGAGTTGTTTGATCACATTCTCAAGCACAAACAAACTTTCAAGGTCACAGGATTCATGAGATTCATCCCCTATGTTATGTTTTAGTCTGTAATTCCTTTTTCTTTGTGCATGTGATCTTATAAAACCCATCCCTCTCATATTTTGGCTTCTTGTATTATATCACCATTAATAAAAGCTCGAGCAACAAGTTTTATGACATGTTTAGTGTAACTGTGTTGTATCGCTTATGATATTGAAGTGATTTCATCTTAATGTACGACCACTTATTTTCATTTATTCATATGTTTAATGATGTGGTACAAAACTTTTGAATATTACTCACTTACAGAGTACACAGACAGTGATTTTGTAGGCAACATAGATGATGGGAAAAGCACATCTAGTTATGCTTTTCATTTGGGTACCAATATGATTTCATGGGCATCAAAGAAATGTCCCATGGTAGAAATATCTTCAGCAGAAGCAGAGTATGTTGTTGCTACTTCAACATATTTCCAAGCAGTATGGCTGAAAATAATTTTAAATGATTTGGCACATATGGAAAAGGATCCAGCTCCTCTTTTCTGTGATAACAACTCAGACATTGCATTGTCATAGAATCATGTATTTCACAAAAAAATCAAGCACATTGACACTCGCTTTCATTTCATCGAAGAGCTTGTCAATAATAGAGATATTTCTCTTCAATTTTGTAGATCAAGAGATGAGCTAGCAGACATTTTTACAAAACCTTGAGGAAAAAGTGTTTTTGAATTTCAAAGACAAGGGCATTATAAATGTTGTTTAATGTAACAGTTGAGATTAAGGGAGAGTGTTAAATAATAATCTCCAACTGTCATGCTTGTGTTCCAACTCACCCAGTTAGACTCTAGATTAGTTGTAATTAGACTTCAGTTTTGTTTTAGTTAATTTCTGAGGAGTTCAGCGATCCGTTGGATCCATTTATATTATTGTGTGTTCTATTTATTAGTTAGATGGGTACTAAAACCCCAACGAGTTATCCTGCGTATATGTTTACCTTTGAGTTCATTTTTGTGTCTCTCTGAACTTTGTCAACTCTATCTCCCACTTGATACCGAGATTGAAGGCGCTTGTCTTGGATTGATGTGCACCACCTAATAGGGATTAATTTTACATGAGATCAAGGGGCATATGAGATTAAGGGATTGAGATGTAATGAAAAAACCCATTTTTGCACATTGTTCCTTGTGAGAGACTAGATGCATTATTGGCTAGACCGTCTGCAATTCCATTATTCCTTCTCAAGATGTGAAAATAGTCAAATTCACAGTCTACAATTCCATTATGTCTTCTCAAGATATGAAGATAGGAGACCTTGGCCAAATTCATAGAGGCCTTATTTAATCTAGAAATAATGGCAACCAACCTAAGGCCCTTATTAGTCCCTGCCATGGGACTATAGTAATGAGTTTGCTTTTGATGTGACATTGAAGTGAAATTAATTTGCCTTTTACCATAAATTTGTGTATGCAATGTAATGTTTAACATAGAAAAACAAATATATATTTTTGGATATAATAAAAATATTTGTGTTTCTTATTTCTAATCGGTTGATAGAATTGAAGTGTTATTGCTCCCTTCACGTCTTTCAATATATAGAATTAATTATATTATCAATAAATTTCACCAATCACCATATCTAAATATAAAAAATTGTACCATATATTTATCATCATGCATTATTATATTTATTATCTAATATATTATTTATTAATATATTTATAAATATTATAGTTCTATTAAACTTATTTCTCCACTAATTATAAAATCTCATGAGCCTCTCCTTAATTATTTTATGAGATCCTTAGTCTAACCCAAAAAAAAAAAAAAAGTGGTTCCTTATGTTCCTTCAAGGTCCAAAAAGACTCTTCCCACTCATGCCACCCCTAGATTACATGTTGCCTATCCACGTTCCATCCATCTATAGCATATTTGGTGACTCCCTATAGTAATAGTAGAGTTGGAATTTCAAAATTAAACCATGATCAAATCAAATTTGATGATTTTGACAATTTTATGAAAATTTGATGATTTTGACAATTTTATGAAAAATTGATAATTATATGACAATTTGGATAATTCTAAGTAGAAATTTTTTTAATAATTTATCAATGAAATTACATTCTATGAGAAAATTTACAAGTTGTGAATTGCTCGATGTATGACGTCCTGAAAGACATGGCTATTTGCACTGCTGGTGAACAAGAGATCTTCCTATTGAACAGTATGAAATGCAATAGCCTTCCCATTGGTTGTATCGGTAGTTAACTCAGCATATCATAGACTGTTGATGCCAGCCGCCCATCTTCTCATGATGCCCTTATAATCTCGCTCGTCCTCTGATCTCTTGCTGCCTTTAACCGCTTCTAACAGGGTTCGACGAAAAAGTCACCGCATCAATAAAAATTCCGTACCATAAATATTATAATCCTCACAACCAACAATCTGATAACTCTAGCATTGATTCATCCGAAACCTGGATCTAGATATGTACAGATCAAAATAATTGAAGAGTTAAGATCAACCTTATCATCCTCACCACCATTTCTGGATCATCTACGACAACAGGAAGCTAGTTATTGCAGGTAGTCGAGTTGCAAAAAAATGGTGATCTGTTCCATAATCCATTATATAAGCCGCATCTAAATAAAATCTGCCATTGCAGTCCAAGTTTATGAAAAAACGAATATCTCCAGCCGACTTGACTAAATGCTTTAAATTCCTTTGTTTCCTGACTCACTTGAATGATTACTTCGAAGCAGCATAGGGGCGTTGCCCAGCGCAGCAGAGCGCCGCCCATTGCCAAAACTCCAACTTATTAATTCAACTGATGAATTGTGGCGGTTAAAAGGGAATTTGAAGTGATAAAGACCCATCACCGGGTAATGGTATTTAGTCCTTTGCAATGTGAAATGCTTTCACATTGCAGAGAGCAGTTTATGGTACTGTGGGTTTGGGAGGAGAAATGAATGTAGTAGGTTAAATATTCTATTAAATAAAGATTTTTTGGGGATATTTGTTCGAAATCTGGCAAGAAATTGTTGGATTTGTAGATTTAAGTGATTATTTATGTAAAATCCGAGTGTCCTAGAAGTTTTTCATATTCAAAAATAAATTCTGAATAACAAAAAATAGTGATTCGTGTAAATTTATATAGCCGAATTCCAACTAAAAAATCATTTCGTAGAATAGCTAACTAACGCAGAAATGAACATGACAGGTGGATAAAGTAAATGATTCTTGGTGGCAGGTGGAATTTTCTCTTTTAATCGTTGATCTGGTAAATGATTCTTGGCGGCAGGTGGAATTTTATCTTTTAATCGTTGATCTGGGTTGAACATGTTCAACATGTTCAATATTTGCACCTGTTTGTACCCCTGGTTTGCACCTCAGTTTGTACCACCAGCTCTGAGTGCGATTTCACAAGCAAACAACATGGACCATCTACAAATGCCATGCAACATGGACTTCATAAAAATGGTACAGGGACAAATAGGTCGGATGAAAGTTTACAACTTATTCCAAGTAATTTTTGATGGGCCGGATTCAATCAAGATGAGTTCATCATTGTATTTGTGAGCTATGCATTTTGATCTCTTTCTAAGATAACTTTTTTGTATTTTCCTTCGTTCTATTGGTTGGATTTCTGTCTTCTTTGTCCATGCTTATTGGAACATGTCAATGGAAATGGGTTGGTTAGTCATTTTCATTTGATTTTCAATTTGGTAACATGACTCCTTATATTGAGAATTGTGAATTATATAGGCTTGCAACCTTTTTTAAGGAGGGTGTAATGTTCTTGGCCATCGATACACCATCTTTTGGATGTTTCACTTAGCTTTGATACCATTTTGTAAATTTATATGCATGTATATCTAACGCAATTAACAGTTACAACATTTTGTTCATGCTATTTAATCATGCAAAAATAACATTAAAACATTTTGACACTAATCATACAAAGATTAATGCAGACTTAACAATAAACCTACACATACAACATATATGATATATCTAGGCATTACTCATCAAGTTATAAAACATGTACAATTACACCACATACAATCAACAGAGATTTGGTACTTATCTTTCAATAGATGACCACCAACTGCGTGCAAACCTTCCACGAACCTCACAGCTTTAGACCACGTTGTTCATCACGCTCAGTAGTGGGTCACCTTCGAGCTGGGACTAAACTCCACCCAGGGCAAAGGAATCCTAGACCTAGGTTGAGGCTACGAGAACTGCAATATGCAACTGGAAGGATTCTTTCCAAGGAGCCTACTTACTTCCACTACTCACGAATTCTCATTCCCCACATGTTTGTCCCACCTCGGGAATATGCACCTTCATTGTTCCACAGTTCATCGACTGCTCCACTTCCCTTCGGCTTCAGCAACATGTCAGATTAGGAATTCTCAGAGCTCTGTAGCTAATACTAGACTCCCTCCAGGAGAAATCACTTCCCAACAAACTCTCTCACCTGGAGAGAGTTGCTCATAGGCCTGACAACTTGCTTCTTCAACCACGGGTCTGACAACCTGCCTCTTCAATCCACAACCACCAAAATCGGGTAAGGCAAGGGGGAAACTCAACAATTTACAGAGGTTCAAAAAGGCGGAAATAACTCTGGCTGCGTACTTTTAGTGTGTGTGTGAACTGCACAAGGGATGGCCAGCATGTTGAGGATGAACTCATGGGAAACTAAATGACCAAACTAGGAAGAATGTTGAGAGCGAGCAAGGAAAATGGTGACAATCGTCAGCTTGCAGAATCGTGAGAGAGTTGCAATCATGAGAGCGAACTCCTCCAGAAGGTCGCTAGAATGGTTCCTCCCACATAAATTTGCATGCGTCTTGGGTGACACTTGGCTCTCCAGGAGCACGTTCCTCTCCACTTGGAGTTTGTTCCTCTTCAAAAAGGAACTTAGGATAATTGGGTTTATTTTTCCAACTTTAGTATTGTTCAGGAATACATTATAATATTCCCTTGTGTTAAGCCCTCAAGATTAGCCCCTCTTTCCTAGCCTCTCAGCCCCATTCCTTTCCCTACCCAGTGGAGCTTAGTCCCTCATAACTCTTTCTTCGTGGTCGATCTACATACAGTGATGTATTTTATTAATAATTTGCATAATTACATATACAAAAATCAAGCCCACTGACCTTAGCATTTAATCTCTTTAGCCTAATAAACACATAAGCCTACCAGCTTATAATTACTTGGCTCACCAGCCTACAAACATCATTAAATTTCATAGGGGCTCGAACTTGGGGTATTACAATCCCCTCCCCTTATTTTTGCACTATCCTCGGTGCAACTCATTTACATAATATCAACAAGATTTTCAAAATCTTCAAAAATATGTGAGTACTATGTTTGCATAGCATATTCATGCTCCCATGTTGCGTCCCCAGGACCATACCAGGTCCACTAAACTTTTACAAGCCCTATGGATCGATGTTGAAGATGCTTATTTTTTTGATCTAGTGTACGCACCGGATGCACCTAAAAAGTGCTTTCATGTTCCACTTGAATCACATTCCAATCAATAACATGATTAGCATCAAGTACATACTTCTTAAGAAAAGACACATGAAATACATTATGTATAGACATGCAAGCAGGAAATGCAAGCCTATATGCTACTGGACCAATCCTCTATAGAATTTCAAACGGCCCATAATATCGATCTGTCAACTTTGAACAATTTCCCAACTTCAGGGAGCTTATGTTGGCCTCCAGTCTCAGGAATACATGATCCCCTACTTTAAATTCCCTATGAGTTCTACTCTTATCAACATAACTTTTCTGCTTGTCTTGGACAACCTTCAAATTCTGCTTAATATTCATCATTTGTTCTTCCATTTCCTTGAGAAAGTCTGGCCCAACCACTACCCTATCAACTTGGTTGTCCCATCTTACTGGGGTGTTGCACTTTCTGCCATAAAGTGCTTCAAACGAGTTCATCTTCAATGATGTTTGATACCCATTGTTGTAGGGAAATTCTACCAAGTGTAGATAATCTTCCCATTTAGATGGTTTGTCCATCACATACATTCTTAACATATCTTCTATCACTTGGTTCACCCTCTCTGTCTTCCCATCAGACTCAAGATGATAAGCAGTGCTGAAGTTCAGATTTGTTCTGAACCCCTTGAATAACCCCTTCCAAAACTTTGATGTAAATTTTGGGTCTCTATCAAACAAAATTGTCTTGGATACACCATGTAAGCGTGCTACTTCCTTTATATAAATATCAACAACATTAATTTCTTTATGATTAGTCTTCATATGAATGAAATGGACAGCTTTAGTAAGCTTGTCCACCACTACCATGATTGCATTATGCTACTTGCTCGTTCTAGGAAATCCCGTGATGAAATCCATTGTTACCACTTCCCAATTCCACTCAGGAATGGGTAATGGCTATAGTAAACTAGTTGGGTGTCTATGCTTAGCCTTGACCCTTTGACATTCCAAGCATTTAGCAATAAAATTAGCAATCTCTCTCTTCATGTCTGGACAATAATATTGGGTTTTAACTATTGAGATTGTTTTATGATATCTTGGGTGTCCTGCATAAGGCACATTATGCATTTATTTTAAAATCGCACTCCTCAATTCAGAAGAGTTGGGTACATAGACTCTGTTCTTGTACATAAGGATTCCATCAAATCCCAATTCATAATCCTCAACTTCTACTGCATTTTACCTTGCTGCAATTTTGTTACCAATTCCATGTACTGCAAATATGTTTTTGTAGCTTCAGAAATTCTTCCTTTGAGATCTGTCTAATACATACTAATGGTTGTAGTATGCAGTTCATGCACTCTCCTGTTGAGTGCGTTAGCCACTTTGTTCTCCTTTCCTTTCATGTGCTTGATATCAAAGTCATACTCATAGAGGAATTTCAACCATCTACTTTTCCTAGCATTCAAAGTAGGATGATCAAACAAATATTTCAGACCGTTATGGTCTATCCTTAGCTCAAACCTCATTCCCATGAGGTAGTGCCTCCACTTCTTCAAAGCGTGCACTATGGATGCCAATTCCAAATCATGAGTGGCATAGAGCCTTTCAAGATCTTTCAATTTTCTAGACTCAAAACATATTACAAACCCATTCTGGCTAAGGAATCTACCAAGTCCTTCTTTCCACGCATCTGTGCAAACCACGAAATCTTCATTCGGATCTGCGATCTTCAGAATTGGAGCACTGGTTAACAATTTCTTCAATTGCTGGAAACACTTTTCACATTCTTCTATCCATTGAAACTTCTTCCCCTTCCTTTGCAAGGAAGTGATGGGGTGAGATATTCTTGAAAACCCTGCAATGAACCTTCTATAGTAGCCAGCTAGACCCATGAAGGATCTGACTTGTGTCACATTCTTAGGTGTTTTCCACCCTTTAATGGCCTCAATCTTTTCAGGTTCCACTTCTAACCCTTCTTCCGATATGATATGCCCCAAATAGTGAATTTTGTTTTGATAAATGAGCACTTGCTCAATTTGGCATACAGTTGATGTTCTCTTAGCACTTGCAGCACCATCCTCAAATGATGCTCATACTCTTCTTACGACTTGGAATATACAAG
Source organism: Picea mariana (assembly GCA_032191745.1). NCBI lineage: Eukaryota > Viridiplantae > Streptophyta > Pinopsida > Pinales > Pinaceae > Picea > Picea mariana. The sequence continues at coordinate 270,846 of JASDQU010012836.1, forward strand.
AATGTCATCCATAAAAACAATGAAAAACTTGTCTAAATATTCCTGGAAAACACCATTCATTAATCACATGAAAACAACTGGTGCATTTGACAACCCAAATGACACCATTGTGAACTCATAATGACCATACCTTGTCCTGATGGCGGTCTTGCTGATATATTCCTCTTTAATCATTACCTGATGGTATCCTGACCTGAGATCTATCTTGGAAAATATCTTTGCATCCTTCAATTGATCAAAGAGATCATCAATCCTTGGCAGAGGATATTTGTTCTTTATAGTTACTTTGTTCAACTATCTGAAGTCGATGCACAATCTCAATGTCCCATCTTTCTTCTTCACAAACAAGACTAGGGCACCCCAAGGTGACACACTTGGGCGTATATACCCCTTCTTCCGAATTTCTTCAAGTTGCATTTGTAATTCCTTCAGCTCTGGTGTACTCATTTTGTAAGGAGTCTTTGATATTGGAGTTTCTCCAGGCATCAAATTAATAGAGAAATCAATATCTCTCTTTGGAGGTAGTCCTAGTACCTCCTTGAACACATCCTCAAAATCTTCCAGGATTGCATGATCCTCCATATTTGGCACCTTATCCTTAGATTCTTCTTCCATATGGGCTGCAAATATTTGACAGACTTTCCTATAGCACTTCTTCAACTGCATTGTTGAGATTTCCCGGATAGTAACTGCCCTGGGAATTCCTTGGATTGTTTTTCGATTTTATTCCTCATCCAAGCAAGTGAATTCCTTGTTATGGAAGTCTAATTTGGCATGGTGTTGGTCCAACCAATCCATACCAATTAGGCAATCATGTGTTCCCAACGACAAGATGTTCAAATCTTCCTTGGTACATAGTCCATTCATGCCCATTGGACATGATTTAACCAACTCAACAACTTTCCTCTTGGCTCCTGTAGCTATTTGTACCAACCAAGATTTATCATGCTTGCTTCTTGGAAAAATAAATCTTTCCACTACCTTAGGGTATATATAGTTGTGACTATCCCCCGAATCAATTAAAATAGTAAAGGCATGGTTATTAATCATACCTTCAACTTCAATCATGTGTGATTGAAATTCAGCTTGCTTGTTGTCCAAGGCTGCATAGATCCTTGGTACTCTTCTGCCCATGTCCTCCATCTTTCTTCTTGTTGTACATTGTGGATAGCTCTTACCTTGTCACTTTTGTGAGGACAATCTCTATACTTCTAGTCTCCTTTACAACCCCAACATTGAATGGGTTCCTGCCTTGAACTTTTCCCTCCTACCTCAGCCATTCTATACTCTCTAAAATATAGCTTTCCTTGAGGACTATTTCTCAAAAATGGAGGCTTGTTTCCCTTCTGCCTTTGTTCTTTATTGAACTTCTTCTTGTCCTCCCAAGCCTTCTAGAAAGTAGGCTTTTCTTTTTGCTGATCATATAAGCATTTTTCTCTCCTTATCATTTCTTCCAGAGTCTTAGGGTCATCATATTGGATTTTATCACTGATGAAAGATGGGATCCCACTCAGGTACCTCTAAATCTTCATTGTCTCATCCTTGATGAAGGAGACATACTTCAACAACTCTAAGAATCTCCTTTCATATTCATCAATAGCCATGCTGCCCAGTTTAAGTTCAAAGAACTATTTTCATATTCCTATCATAATACCTCTTGGTCAGGTAGTTCTTCTCAAAATGCTTCTAGAAATCCTTCCAAGTCACATTCTTCTCCCTAAGGTGTTGTACTTGCACTAGCTGATCCCACCACATGGATACTTTTCCTTTAAGTTGGTATATGGCAATTCTTCCCTCTACATGAGAAGAATGGTTATGCAATTGGAAGTAATTCCTCGTGCCTAGCAGTCATGTCTCTGCATCTTCATCCTTCTTGTGCTCACCATCAAATGTAGAAGGTTTGATTTTGTTCATTTATCCTTGTAGCTCATCCTCCCCAGACCTCTTATGCTTCCTAATAGGGGATAGACTTGAGTTGTTGTGTACTCTCATATTGGAATGCCTCGAGGAGTGTCGGTGATGTCTGTTGTCACTTTTTTTTCTTCTGTGGCTTTCTGATTTTCTTGAGCCACTCTCCTTATCCAATTTCTTTTCTATTCTTTCCCAGCTTTGCATCAACTTTATGTTGAATTCTCCTTGTTGCTCCCTGGCCTTCATGCGATTTTTTTTATCTTCTCGGTGAGCTTGGACATCTTTCTACAACTTTTCAATGATTTTCATCATGTTTCCTTCTTTATCTATCTCTTCTCCACGTCCATTGGAGTTCGATCCTTCAATTCCTAAATGGACATCCATTCCTCTAACTTCATTTTCCGAACTGTAAGCACCCTGTTCCTTCCCCATTTCTCTGCATTATGCAACAATTCAGTTCGGTGCTGACAATTGTTAACTCTGCCAAATGTGCAATCAACTGAAATTTTGTCAGGCTAATAGACGTTAATAATTTTCTAGATTAAACCAATCTGATTCAACAAAAACAATATTAGATTCCATTTTCTGCAAGTCTTGGTCAGTAAAGAACCCCTCAGGCTTCAATCTTTAAGCCCATTTCTGTTCTACAAAAAAATTTGGGTACTAGCCCCTTTTCTTCAACCCTTGGTTCACATGTGACCACGACTGTGACCTAGCACTTATGATTTGGGTGCTTATCCGAAGCTCTGAAACTTTGGTCTCTAGGCTTCATAGATTTCCCTTTTTCTGCACGTCCCAACATCACAAAACAATGAATTGTAGAACATGTGAAGAATGGAGGATCTACAGTACACCTTCCTTGCATAGATATATGGTGGATAGGAGCTTCAGGGACTCCGTCTTTGGTAGATTTCAAAGCACATCTCAAAAAATCTCTCGGAGTGTCAAATTGGTGAACTCACAAAGTAGGGTGGATCAATGGTCCATGTCTCCCAACATCCAATGGTTGATACTCGCTATGGAACTCCGGGCTTCGGGGCTCTGGGACTTCGGAGCTTCAGGGCTCACATCGGAGGATTTCACCTTTGCACATCCCAAAACACCCAAACTATGAGTCTATGCATACTTCCACATCACCCTGGTGACGTCATAGTGTCACTTTACTTCATCGTTACATAACTTCAGGGGTTTCTTCCCCCCATTCCATCACGAGCCATTTCTTCTAGAGTGTCAAGTATCCGGACTTCACGATCTAGCACCACACATCCACTGTGGCCCACAGTTTCCATGCTTGAACTAATAAATACTGAAAACGTCACATCAAACTTTATACTTTTCAAATTGCAGGGACATGGGTCAATGGATTTGGAGTAACCCGTCGATCGTCCCGCAATTGTCCCCACGCTGACACGTACCCCTTCTGGGAAATCATGGTTTGGATTATGGGACCGCCTTGTAGGATTATCTACATCGCAACTTTGATCCCCGCAATGCTGCCCGACCATCAATCTTGATAGGTCATGATCAAAGTTAATGCGAGCCTGATCTAGCTAACTTCTTTGCCAAGCTTAACTACCTTGTGCCACCACCAGGAGCGCCACGTGGTAGGACACACAAAGCCAACACGTGGCCCAATCAAGCAGGTGACATATGTCACATTTTAACTTCATTTCTATTGTACAAAGGTTCTTAAATCACTGACACGTGGCACACATCCCATTTGTCCATGTCATCCCTAGTGACGTCAGCAGGCCACGTAACTTCGAGACTTCAGGCTTCGGGAGATTTCACCTTAGCATACCCTGTTTCTCCTGAACGTTGAATTCCCAAACTTTCTTACCTTCCACTCTTGGCTTATTCCTACGATTATGATCCATCCTTGGTCAAATCCAACGGTAAACACTCCCCCCCCTGGATCTACAATGTAGATCCTCTTCAGGACTTCGGAACTTTGGGCTTCGACCTTTTTTGCTTTATCACACATAAACTTCGTCAAAGTCGTGAAGTCCGAAGTACTTAGGGGTCAATCCTCATTCACCTTTCTCCATATCTGATAGTCATGACTTAATCTTCACTTGATCTGACGACTTATCTTGCTCTCACCCGGATCTAATATCCCAACACCACAAATGTTGTGATTTCTTTCTCTGTGGCCATTTCTTAAACTTGTTACACCTTCTGTGTTTCCAAACACAGTCCAAGTATTCTTTCAACACCCTTATAGAACTCTGTACCTCAAAATTCTTTGGACTTTCTTTGTCGGATTTCTCATTTGTGGCCCATCCAGGTTCCAGGTAGAAACCATGGGCTCTGAACTTGGGTTTTGTCCATTTCGACAATAATTCTTTTCCGAAACTTTTTCTTCAGCTTCCGCTAACATGGCCCATCTAGGCTCAGTTATGAAACCATGGCTCTGATACCATTTTGCAACTTCCCTGGCCACCAACAAGCTGGGCAATGCCACTTCTTGGACGTTTCACTTAGCTCTGATACCATTTTGTAAATTTATATGCATGCATATCTAACACAATTAACAGTTACAACATTATGTTCATGCTACTTATTCATGCGGAAATAACATTAAAACATTCTGACACTATATGCATACAGACTACATATTCTAACCATACATATATTAATGTGGCATTAACAGTAATCCTACACATACAACATATAGTATATATCTAGGCATTACTCGTCAAGTTATAAAACATGTACAATTACACTACATACAATCAACAAATATTTGGTACTTATATTTCAATAGATAACCACCAACTATGTGCATACCTTCCACGAACCTCCCAGACTTAGACCACACTGTTCATCATGCTCAGCAGTAGGTCACCGCCGATCTAGGACTAAACTCCACCCAGGGAAAATGAATCCTAGACCTAGGTTGAGGCTACATGAACTGCACTATGAAACTGGAGGGATTCTCTCCAAGGATCCTACGTACGCCCATTTCTCATGAACTCTCATTCCCCACATGCCTGTCCCACTGCGGGAATATGCACCTTCATTGTTCCACAGTCCATCGGCTGCTCCACTTCCCTTCCATGGTTTCAGAAACAGGCTAGATCAGGAATTCTCAGAGCTCCGTAGTTGGTACTAGACTCCCTCCAGGAGAAATCACTTCCCAACAAACTCTCTCACCTGGAGAGAGTTGCTCACATCCATGACAACCTGCTTCTTCAACCACGGGCCTGAAAACCGACCTCTTCAATCCACAACCACCAAAATTGGTTAAGGCAAGGGGATGACTCAACAATTTACAGAGGTTCACAAAGGCATAAATGACTATGGCTGTGTACTTGTTCAGTGTGTGTGTGAGCTGCACAAGGAATGGTCAGCATGTTGAGGATAAACTTGTGGGAAACTAAATGGCCAGACTGGTCAGAATGTTGAGAGTGAGAAAGGAAAATGGTGAGAACTGTCAGCTTGCATAATCGTGAGAGCGAACTCCTCTGGAAGGTGACCAGAATTGTTCCTCCCACATAAATCTGCATGTGTTTTGGGTGACACTTGCTTCTCCAAGAGCATGCTCCTCTCCACTTGGAGTTTGTTCCTCTCCTCAAAGGAACTTAGGATAACTGGGTTTATTTTCCCAACTTTAGTACTTTTCAGGAATACATTATAATATTCCCTTGGGTTAATCCCTCAAGCTTATCCCATCTTTCCTAGTGTCTCGACCCCTTTCCTTTCCCTACCCAGTGGAGCTTAGTCCCCCATAACTCTTTCTTCATGGTTGGTCTACACATAGCAATGTATTTTATTAATAATTTGCATAATTACATATACAAAAATCAGGCCCACTGACCTTAGCATCTAGGCTCTTCGTCCTAATAAACACATAAGCCTACCAACTTATAATTACTTGGCTCACCAGCCTACAAACATCATTACATTTCATAGGGGCTCAGCCTTGGGGTATTACAGAGGGTACTATGTTATGACCCAAGGGGGGCATATATATGGATAAATGTATATGATATGACCCCAAAGGGGCATATATGGGCCTAAATGTACATGTAATGTGTAAATATATATGTAATAGGGTCGGCCTAGTAGTAAAGGGGCCTCATGTGCAAGTGTGAATAGCTATATATAAGAGATAATGTGTTCATTATTGGAACATGTGAATTGTGATGTATGGATATATTTGGTTATTTGTAGGGAGTTCCCCTATTATTTAAGGAGTAATACAAATCAATAGGGATACATGACAAAGGGGTATGCATTCCTAGTCAGGTATTATAGTGATATGCCTTTCACATGTTATATAGATACAGGTACATACATTACATACTCCATCCCATAGAGATACCAAGTACATAATCAAACATTTCTAGGACCAATACATTGTATCAATAAATATTACATCATAGACTTGTTATAAAACAATGTGTGACTCACATTAACGTATGGTCATAAGTTTGTTTTATTCCACTCAATTCACACAATTTACCTTGTTTGTTCATAGTCATCCTATTGGTTTTGCATGACTGTCATTGTCACCAACTTCCCTTGGACTAAACTCTTTGATGTTTTAAAACAACATATATGTTATTCCTTCTTGTCATTCCAACTCAAACTTATGTTTTCCATCAAATCACAGTTTCTCCAGCGAGAGAAATCTAACTTGCTTCCATCTCAGAACCAAAACAAATTAGTTTAACCTTCCTTTCCAATACGAAACCCTTTACCAAGCAGACTAAGGAATGATTTTACATCACAAAATATTACCAAGCAGGACTTCAACTCGCCAGTAAGAGATAATATCATCTTCCTCCTCTACATTTGTTCACATGTTTGGAGTCTTCATCTGCATGTTTGACCTTTGTCACTATCAATTCATTGTCTTGGATTCACCTGTGATTTTTTAGAGTAGTTAATTCTAAAAAAACCACTACATTCATATTGAGTTATCTATGCTTAATTTAAATGCATCTAATTCCAAAGCATTTATGAGTTCCACCATTAACTCGCTCTTCTTGGAGTTCCCGGACATAAAATTTTCAGATTTGTCACATCTAACAATACATCACACATTGAGTTGACGAGGCTCAACATGATTTTCTTTATAAAATCCAATTAAATTCAAGGAACATATTTAATTTAACCTTGGTCAAATATTTCTCACCATCACATTTATGCATTATCTATTAGTATCTAATTTTCCCTGCCATCTCCAAACATTCTTTCAACTTGTTTAACAAAAAAATTCAAACTACAATCAAAACTTATAACCTGATTGTAGGTAAATTGCCCTTCAATTTCTTGGGATCCTTTCCAGTCACCACAATGGTCCTAGCGACCTCTTCCATTGCACCTCTTCTCAGGACCATGATATGCTTACGATTCACATCTACGTTCAAGGCATTATAATCTAGTGTCATCCTCACATATTCCTTCTTCAACCCATTGACCTAATTAAGGTGCTCACTTTCTGCGTATGAATTTTATACATCTTCTTCATTGCATCCTTTAATCGATATGTCCAGATTCATGGTCATTACATCCTTTAATTTATATATCCAAAGGCACGTCTCTCGACAACACCAAGATTTACCAATTTCCTTCTCCTTCAGTTCTATTCGATTTGAATTCTTTGTCAGTGGTATGAACCCCCCTTCGCAAATGTGTAAAAATCATTTTATTCAAGTCGATAACCTGCAACCTCCTGACCTTCCTGAGGATGAAGCACAAGTTTCCAACATCTTCTGTCATATTGAAAGATTGATCTTCGAGCATCCTCAACATGACCACACTCTCCATGATGTGGCGTACTGCCTCCCTAAGGTCGCGACATTCACAGATGAACATGAAACAAAAATTGTTCTTGTTCGTGAAATTGGAATGTAGGATCTAGGCCTCCACGAAATGTCTGATTCGAGCACGGGATATGACTAGTATATTGACGAATTTCTTGATCTGGTGAACCAAACCCGTATCACTTTTTTTTTTAATGGTGACCCCTAGTGGCTCCACATTGTCACTGCAATAGTATGATCCAACCACCATCAATTGTATCATTTATCTAGGATTGAATATTTCATGAACTAAGTTGGTTCACTATGTAAATATCCAATATAAATAGGGCAGTACACAATAATCCATTTAAGGATAGTAAATATATTTAATAATAATGTATAAGAATATGATATGAATGAGATATAATGAGATGATATTGCAATGAGGATGAGGGCTTGTATATATATTCCCACACAAGGGTGACCTTTCATAAGAGACATGACCTTTCATATGTTATATCTCTTCATAATTAATTATTAATCATTAGTTATTTATATTATTAATTATTACCTATTTATATGTATTTTTTTGTTCATAACATTGCCTTCCCCTTAAAAATGCTTTGTTCTCAAAGCATACATATGGAAGACTTATCTCTTTCTCTAACTTGCAATATTGTGTCATGATTCTTCATTCTTGAACTAGTGATTGTTGAGGACTTAATTCGATGGGATCTTCTAATCGTTGAGCATAACTGTTGAATTGTAAAAGAGTTGGCCCACCCTAATTCGATCTTCTACAAAACTGGGTGTTGATAGGGTTCTCGTCTTGAATAATATTGATATTCTAACTGGTTAACATATTTTATCTTATGATTTAGATGTCAATAGAGATTTCTTATAACATTACTTTCTCTTATCATACTTGTAGCATTTTCTTCTTTTAACTTCTATATATGATTTTCTTCACGTGCCAATGTTGCTTTGTTAATGGCTGAATTTTGATTAGTAAGTATATTTGGAGCTTCCATAATTTTCACTTAGACATTCAACGTTATCTTTTCTTTAGTTGATTTTCCAGCTTCTTGAGCGGTACTTTCTTCATTACCTGATTTGTTGATATCTTTAATGTCTGGATTTTCAAGTTTCTCTTCTTTCAACTTTTTGATTTGTTCTAGTAGCTCCTGATTAAAGTTCTTCAAATGAGAATTTTCTTCTTCTTTCTCTGAGAGGTTCTTCTTCAATTCCTTTTCGAGATCCTATGTTTCTTGTTCCAACTTCGAATCACATTGTTTTTTTTCCTTGACTTCTTGATCCGTGTAAGTAGTTTTTTACTGTGGTCTTTTAAGCGAGAAATTTCTTCATTTTTTTTCGCAATAACTTTGTCAAATTATTTTTGCATCTTTTGCATTGCTTTTTTATTTTCTTGATGTATTATTTCAGAGATATCGTTAAAGTATTCTTGTTTTATGAAATCTGACTCTGAGGTAGTGTCTTGTAATGTTATCATCTTCTCCTTATAGGGGAATATCACAAACCTTTTCTCCATGTTTAATATGAAGGTACCTAGACTTTTAAACCATGGTAACCCGATAACAATGTCAACCTCTTATTGATACATAGTTGTAACATAGAATTGAGATATATATTTATATTCATCAATCGTCACATGTAACTCCTTAATTTGAAAAATATCCTTCTTTTCAATTATACTTTGCTTTGGAATTAATAATTGTTTTTCCAAATCAATATTAATGTAATTTTCATTATAGTCTAAATTGATAATGATGTTAACCTCTCTTGGAATCTCAATTAGATGACAGTCTTTGTAAATAGATACACTTCTAATATGATATTATGGTCTAGCGATTGGAGTAAACCCCGATATTGGTTATACCCATGGTGTTATCTCTAGGAGAATCTCGGTTTCCACTTGATGAATTTTATTCATACCAAAAAAAAAACTGACTGTAACCCATGATATGAATAGTTATTTTCCCAAAACGTATCGTGGTTGTCTTTTGTTTACTGTTATATGTTTTGAATTTGATATATGTCACTCTGAATCATTTGATGGCTTGGTTAATAATGAGTAGAATACTTGAGCAGTTAATCTAATATTACGGTTGTAAGAGAGTGACGAGTTCAAGCAGTTTTCCTTTATAATAATTTTATATCAACAATGTTCTGCAATGTTTTGTGTCAGTGTTGTTGTTCTCTTCAATTTTTTTTTTCTAGCTTCTAAAAGGATCTGCTGGTACCATCTTTAAGATATACATGCCTGTACATGCCCAAATTTGTTCTCAGGAAACCTTTTCACACAATTTGGCGTTGTCCTCCGTCCCTAGCGCTTGATTCACAACAATTATGTTTTATTGTGTCTTCTCCTATGAAATATTAGGATTTAGAGCAAATACTTGAATTCAAGAGAACTATTATGTAAAGGAAATTTTAGACTTCAAATGGCCAAGGGCCAATTATGGTCAAGGACCAAAAAATTTAGAGAAACGTTTTTTGTGACCAAAAACCGGATCTAGATGAAGCTTTGATACCATTGTGGTGAACCAAATCGGTTCACTATGTAAATATCCAAAATAAATAGGATAGTACGCAATAATCCATTTAAGGATAGTAAATATATTTAATAATAATGTATAAGGATATGATATGAATGAGATATAATGAGATGATATTACAATGAGGATGAGGGCTTGTATATATATACCCACACAGGGGTGCCATTTCATAAGAGACATGACCTTTCATATGTCATGTCTCTTCATAATTAATTTTTAATCATTAGTTATTTATATTATTAATTATTACCTATTTATATGTATTTTTATGTTCATAATAGAATAATCCATTTAAAATGTTGTTCGCAGCGTCCAAAAAGTGGTTTTCTTTTTCCATAAAAATCCCACACCATTCTACCAATGGCTAGGTACAACCTACCTCTAGTTGTGAAACTCTGCTCAGCAATGCAAGGTACCCACTAGTCACGCTGGATGAAGTGAAATGTGCAGTAAGATCATGATCTATTGTGTAGGCCAAACCAAAGTCACCCAAATTTCCTTGGAACTCTGAGACCAACACGATTTTTCTCATTGTGGAGATATAATAAAGCTGAAGCTAAATCACATGTTATTTTATACCTCATATTCCACTCCAACATTGACCTCCGACTCAAATCTCCTCATCAAGCGATGCACAAACCATATTAATACAAACACAAGAGTAATGACACATGTAACAATCTAACTTCACCTGCAGAAATAATTCAAAACATAATTTTATTTACTCTCTACTCTCCTCTCCTTTTGTTTTAGGCTTCCATTTCCCTGCCATTTTCCTAGGCCCTCCCATGAGGGAGTCAAACCCAGTACCGTATTTGGAAATGGGAGAGGGGGAGTAGATATAATTACACACCAAAATTGTTCTTGAGAACCCTATTAAATAAGAAAATAGAGTACATATAAATACAAGAAAATTGTCTCAAGATAGACAACCACCTTGATCCATCGATTGAGGAAATCTCTCAACCTCACACCAAACTAGGAAGCTAACTAGTTGGAGAGAATCTCTCAAACCAAATAGGCCTCAACACCCTCCTAAAATCTAGGAATAGACTCCTTCTTGTAGAGACTATAACTCTACCTAATAATGACCAATAAACTCAATAATTAAATATGATCGCAGCTAAGACAAGTATGGAGTTAAATATCCCGACATTGGTAACTATAAATTCTATTAAAAAATCGGTTACAAGATCATTCAAAAGAAAATAAGTGGCAACATTGCACTTCACATCCAATATATGGAATCACATATAATTATTCCACTTACATGAATTTAATGACCTCAATGAATAGATGTGGTAGTTATCTAATCTTAAAACTCCAAACTTAGGTTATCTATGTTTGGAAAAAAAATTGCATTGTGTGCATGTTCAATGATTAAATCTAAAAACTTAGGTATGACCTAAGATTGAAAAAAAAATGCATTTAGTGAGAGCTCGTCCTAAATACATCGAATTGGTCATCCAATCAAATGTGTGGTAAAAGTAATTTAAGTAATTTAAATATTATAAAAAAAATAAAATATTTCGTTAAGCATATGTACAACATTACACAACAAGAAAAATATTTGTAGTCAAAGGAAAACTAATGGATGGACAATGATGAATTGAATGCTATAGTCTTGGCCTTCGACACAAACTAATAAAAGAGTACAGGATGAGTTTAATAAAACTAGGTTTAGTAATACTCAACTATTTCACTCACTTATTATACTAAAGATCGAGAACTTCCAAAACAAGCTAGGATAGTCAGACCTTGCCCTAGGATTGCAAGATCGGGACCTTTCTCGATTGTATTATATAATAGTGGTAGGCCACTTATATTCTTCTCTTCCTATATTATATAATCCCCAAACCCCTCATAATAAAGATATCCCTAATAAGGAAAGGATTATGGCTATTACTAGATAGATATATTTTATTTAATAATACTCTATTTCGATTATTTACTCCAAGTACTTCTTCAGGTACGTACCCTAATCGAAAATGGAGGGATCAAGATAAGAACCATGAACTTATTGATTATTGACCTATTATTCAGTTTTCAAATGCTAGAATTTCAAAAACAAGTCTACATCTAGAAACCCCTATAGTCTAATTTAAATTTAGTTAAATTTAATTTAATTTAACTAAATTTAAGAGTGTGACTATACCTTTACATGTATTGCAACCAGCACTCCTAGTATTGTATTCAACCTAGCACATGGTGATGAGAAAAAAAAATTGGGACATTTGGAGGACATACAAAAATCTTCTCATGCAATTGTCGCAAGAGGCACAAAACATGCATGTCTTTGTGAAGTTGCATTGTTGTGGTGTGGGGAGGAATTAGTTGAGTAATGGGAGACTCCAACAACTCTGTTTTTGTGGATGTTAAAATGATTCATTGCATTTTGCAAGTTTTAATTAAGGTAAAAACATTGTGTTGATCATATCTTGGCATACATTCACCTTCTGTAGAGATTATATAGGCATTGAGGTAATTAGTAATACATTGTGTTGAGTAAGGGTGAATAAAGGTCATTGTGAACTGACAAGGACCCGCAAAGAAAACATAAGTAATCAAAATCAAGTTTGCATCCAAGTCCAAAAGGGTCTATCTTGAGAAAATTGCTTGATGGGTATACTCCTACCAAATTATTTCTTCTAAAGGTAGGTGCCTCTACTACCTATACCATTTACCCAGCGGGGTTTTACTACTGGTAAATTATATTATCCACAAATGTAAGTTGGATAATAGCCTAAAATGTTATATCCTTATCTATCTATAGAGGAAACAATAGGAAAGGAACTAGAAGCATCTAAGTGAGTATCTATTCCAATCTCATATTTGTAAGCAATAGATGTAGGTGTAACATGGGTTTCACATCAGCACTAGCATTGAACAACACCAAAGTGATCCATGTGCATCAATCTTAGAGCCAAAACCCTACCTACGTCACCATGCAAAGAAGCATATATAATATTTTTTATACTTGTGTTCTTGGATTTTTTTGTATTTGAGTAAATGATGATGGGTATTGTGAAGATGGACTAGCGAATTCTTGAACCATATCCAAATTTTAATCACAAGGTTTTACTTGGCAAGTAAGCTTCAAAGTTGATCACACCACTAATTAATAGTATTGTTCCATGATTCCTTCTACTCAACTAGACATGAGCAATAAGACATTAGTTTTAATGGTGATGAGTTCAATTTGTAGGGTAGCTAGAGTTTGAAATGCAATGCAATTAATTCCATGGATTTGCAAGGGTGAAGATTATTGATATTGATGGTGGTATAATAGTTGGGAACCATCGACATTGGAAGCTTTGTTATTCCTTCCAGAAATTCAAACTCTCTACCTCATGATATGACAAGGGCGTTGATGTTGGCACATGTGAATATATTTTTGCAAGACTACTCAAGGATTTGTTAGGGTACTATAGAGTCCATGAGTTGTTTGTTGAATGTCAAAATTACACCCAGGTTGTTGTTGCGAGGTACGATAATGTCGTTTAGGCACCTCGTGTCACTGTCGTACATAATAGGTCTGTTGACAGGGCAGTCAAATGCAAGAGCAGTGATGACAGACAGGATCCAGCTTCGAGGTGTTGGTCACAACCAAGTCGAGAATGGGCCATTTGAGCTACAAGTTTTGCCCCTAAATAATCCATACTATCTGGATTTTTGAAGAGTTTTGGAGAAAAATGGACTGAGGCCTTTTAAAAGAATGCATATGTAAAGAGGGGCAATGGTAAAGGTAAGAGCACGTGGGTGCTAGTGTTGGTGAGGATGGTATAAAAAGAATCGTACAGATTGGCCCGCTCTCACAATGGTTGCAAATGCCTAGCATCTTCGAACAAGCCATGAGTATTTATATTTGATTAAAAAATGTTGTGAGTATTTAGATTTGATTAAAAAGTCAATATTTAAATTTGATTAAAATAAAAGACTTAATTTGAGAAAGGAACTCATTCCCAGAATGTTGAGATTACGAAATGTAAAATGGGATCATCTTACATTGAAGTTGTGATGCGTTGAGTGACCTTGGTCGAGACACCACCTAATTCGTTCGTGCTCCATGTATCTATGTTTTTTTCTTTCTTCTATGTTATTATGTCTCTTTAGAGAATGGAATTAAGCTGGGCTTGTTCACATTTAGAAAAAATCAGTTAGCACATGGTGGAGGATGAAGCATGAAGCGGTGACTCCATGCAACCTACCTAGTGGAATTCCCTTCATGTTGACATTCGTACACTACCCTTCTCAAGAATTTGCAGTGCAACATATACTACATTGCATTGCCAGACCTTCAATTACATATTGTTAGAGCCATGCAAAATGGCCAATAAGAATTTTTTTTTTAAATGATTTGTTAATACACAATTAGGGAAAATAAAATATCATACACCAAGAGAGTAATGTCACATCCCATCTCATTGAACCAATAAAAAATTCAATACTTGAAATTTCATAAATGAAAAAATCAATTTGTTTTTTCAAATAAATGGAATTAATATATATTTTTCACAAAACAATGGAGATGGGTGTAAAATTTTGGTGAATTAATAACGATCCATGTACTTTGACTCCTCATTGATAACTATAGTCCTTTTCAAAGGTAGGGAGTAATAAAACATTTACCATGTGTAAGATAAGGTAAGATGTGTAAAACATCAATCATGTGTAAGATAAGGTAAGATGTGACAATGCAATATTATAAGATAAAGATAGCCATTCTTAATTGTGTATGGATTTGTTTTTCATTATGGTAAATGTTGTTCATAAGTATGATTAATGTTGTGTATTAATTTGTTATTGGCTTTTCAAAATCAAAGCCTTTAAAACCTCTCAATAACATTATTGTACATCCCTACTCTAATTACGGATAATGATCCTTCCCTTTGTCATAAATCTTGTTCGTTCATTCAATATTAATATCACTTCAATTTAGGACTCAATGGATTTAAAATAGATGAATGAAACATTTTGTAGATTTCATTCCATATTTGTGGACTAAAATGTGACAAAAATCCATTGCATCCATGAAAAATGTGGATTATAGAGAATTGTGTCTCTTTATAATGCACTCTTGAATGAAACCTATCATCACCCCTCCATCACATCCTCCCACCATAATTCCATTAATGATTAGTCCCCTAGAATCTCCTTTGGATTTACACTAAACATGTGACTACCATCTGCACACAAATGAAACCCTCTTAAATGTATTTTATATGATTTCTTTATGGGTCATCCAACAAAAAGACACCCCTTATCTTTGAGTGATGTATCCACTTGAATTCACTTAGGCACTCCCTTTCCTCTGTTTCAAGTGTACGCTAGAGTATATTTATTATGAAAATATCTATAAATTATTATTATTAAATTAATATTTAAAGTAAATATTATTTAATGTTAAGTAATTTGTTTCATATTATTAATTAATTATATAAATATTAATATTACATTAATTATATGGGTGGGTGCAAGTTAATGATGGTATCTCATGATGCATTAGTGGTAATGCAAACATGGAAAAACAATAATATGTTAACTTGGAGGGATTATTCAAGGTACTTTTACAATGAATTTGAATATGGTGTAAAAAGATGAAATGTAAGAAATTGAATTAGTCTTAGGAATATATCATTTTTATTTATATAAATTGTGAATAGCTATGTGAAATTTGTTTTTTTCTAACAGTGGTATGTTATTTTTCGAGCAAAATATAATGTATATATCTCTGTTAGTGTAGGTGTTGAGTACCTTACCAATGGAATTTCCTTTAAAAATTTGTATAATTGTAGAGGACATATTGTTCTACTATGAGGTATTTTTTCAAAATGTATAATATTAATTTTATATTTTTTTTAAATTATGAAAGTCAATATATCCTTGAAATTACAATGCCTTCAGTCAGTGCAAGTTGCGAGGGTCTTAACATTATCAAACTTTTTTTTAGATTGTAGATCTCGATCTCTTCTAGTGCAGCATATAACTTACTTTAAAAATGGTTATGCTAATAAAAAGTTATAACATAAATAAAAGAGGTATGTATTTTAGGATTCTGATATATGTCAAGACAAAAATAGATTAAAAATTGTAAAAAATATTTTTTTTTAAATATATATATTTGGAATTTGCATAGTCGATTCTATCTATGTCTATAGTTTCATCAACAATGGATTTGTGTAGCCTATAGAAAAATAATTTCAAAAATAGAGATATTGAGAGGTATGCATAAAAACATAGGTTTTAATATATTTGTAGACTAAACCACTAGGTTTGTCATCCCAAACCTATATCAGAGGCAATCAACTCAACAACCACATGCTAGAGTTGTAATTCTCGCTCAAAAAAAATTGAAATGGAAGGAACGTGCACACACTTTTGAAAACACATGTGTGTTATGGGAATGAGTGCCTGTTCCTAGAGTGCACGTGTGTTCCTAGGAACATGTGCATGTTCTTACTAATACAAAATATATGTTAAGTGGCACAGGGGGGGAGAGAGTGAGAGTGATATAGTGGGATAGGAA
>JASDQU010012836.1:287909-322140 GCA_032191745.1 Picea mariana
AGAGAGAGAGAGAGAGAGAGAGAGAGATCAAACAATCATGAGAGAGAGAGTGTGTGTGAGGTGTCGAAGAGAGAAGGGAAGGTAGAGGGAGGGATGGAGAGAGGGGTAGAGAGATATTGAGATCAATTTGTGATTATGAATTTTCCCTCCCCTTTTCTATTTTCCCAACTTCTTTTGTCGATTTCTTTTCCCTCTTCTGTACTCACCCAAATTCCCATTTTCTTTTTTCCCCTTCTTTTCTCCCTTTCTAGTTACTATACTTAGTTGTTTTTCCAAAACGATGAGTTCACGGGTTGGCAGACTAGTGGTTACTCATCTCCATCCACACTCGCACATCATGAGTCTGATTGGCTACCACATTATCCTATACTTATCCATTTTTGCAGTCACGGGTTCCCGGGTTAGCGAGTTTCAAGATTTCGTATCCTTTGTTCTGTGACATACATTTTGTACTCAAACGATCCCTGATCTACATTTTGACCATTGGACTCCCCGAGCTCCTAAGTATCTCATCTCTCCTATATTGAGTTTGACCGACCTCATTACAACACTTAGCCAATTCTCAACCTTCTGCAATGGCGAGTTTGTGGGTTCCCAGGTTGGTGGGTTCACAAAAGTCCCAAATGTTATCTTCTCTCGTTCGTCCCCGCCACCTTCGTGCTTTTCCCAATACACATTTAGTATGGTTTAATGCTAGTAACTCATCATGCAGGCCCCGTAAAGATTGTCATTAATAAGCAAAGGGATCGAGGAGATTTCTCATTAAACCACATTAAAGCACGATTTGTGGAAGATTATATTATATCTTTCAAGTGCTCATTTCAAATATTGTCTGGATCAAAAGAAATCTCTTGTAAACCTATGGAAGAAGAATCTCGAAAGTATTTATGTGGAGATACTTTGAACATTTTTGGATGAGATGACCAGAAATTTCAGTGGTCTAGAGCGTATTCTTATTATTCATCCCCTTATGCTCAGAAGGAAGTAATTTGGACATATGGAATTTCTCGTGCAGGCTGTGTTCTTGAAGTTTTTGATTGCAAAGAACTGGTCACCTAGTGCACTGAGAAATATAGACCAAGTCAATGGACGATTCAATTCCAAGACCATTCTCTAGTCTCTCTTTCACCTTACGTGTTTCGTAAAATGTTGAAACTTCTAGAGCCAACACTTACCTTCAAAGGTGAAGATTGTAGGGACTTCTTGAAAAAACATGACAATGACCTGGATCTCTTACCTGAATTCTAAGAGAATCCCACATCCATCCCTGAAGATATTACCATATTGCAGGTCAACTTGTTCAAAAACCCCTTTCAGGAAATTGCCTGGTTATTTACCAAAGTTACGAGCCAAGAAAACACTGCCATCATTTCCCGTATGATTCTTTGTATCTTATATTTAATTGTCAAGTAACAGGCCATTTTTTATTGGGAAAGTTTATTTCCATTGAAATCTCTTCCCAATTTACTCAGTGCAAAAAGGATAAGAAATTCTTAATGAATTCTTATTTGGCTTTTGCGATAGTGCATTACTGTCAATTTCCTAAATTGTTTATATGCAAGAAGGTGAATTGTGAATTTGACCCTGTGACCTTTGGGTACCAAGCGTTATGGAGGTACAAATATTCCCTTCATTTTTATGAAGTTTTCAACTAATTTGTCTCAGTTTTTAAAGGAATGTTGTTTGGAAAAGATACCCCAAGAATATTCACTCAGGAAAATGAACTCCTAGATAAGAAGGGGACCTTGGAGGAAATGGAAAACTACAATGTTATCAGGATTTTCAGTTCTAAGGAGAATCCCTCCTTTCTTCCATGGCATATATCCGACAGAATGTTTGTTATAGAATTTTCAAGGTAATATAATTTTTGACTGCACTTTTTTCATGAGAAAAAAAAAGAAACCCATACCTTTGCCTTGGAAGATTGGGTACTTTGTTTTACGAAATATGAACAAAATTGATGAATTTGAAAACCACTTCCACAACTTGAATCTCAAGTATGCTGAAAATATTAAAGGGTTCGACCCTAACAAAATATTTGTAGAACATATGTTATCAGTGGGTTTTAGAAATTCATTTATCCACACTATTCTAGGAGAAGAAGGAGATGATAACTTGGGCGATCATGTTCACACTATTGACGACTTAGAGACGGTACTCAGTACCAATGAATTTTACAAACAAAGATGAAAGGGTCCCAACGAGAGGAGTGCCCAACCCCCAATTGTTACTCCTAAGACTACAACACATCGAAGAAATTCTCTAGTGGCCCACCCATCTAAAAAAGTAATCAATAGTGGTTCATGTGGAGGAGGAGACAAGAACCCCCATCCAGAAAAAATGAAAGCTCACATAAACTCCCTCTGAGAAAGAAGAGGAAGAATATTGTACAAGAGGAAGAAGAGAATCACATCGAAAGTGACATCAATAACTTCTCCCTCAAATATATGGAGCTCGAGGCTGACATTGAGAAAAAATTTCCTAAAATTGATCATCCAGGAAGCTTAGCCCACCAGAATTAGTCATTGGAAATTGTTGAGAATGATATTTTTGATGAAGAAGAATCATTTGTGTTTCATAGCATTTTCTTTGAAAAGGAATGTAATAAATTATTTATTGAGAAGAGTGATGTGAAGAATAAAAAGGGGAAATCTCGTTCAGATGTTAACCTAAGAAATATGCAGCCTTCCCAGATTTTCAGAATCTATAAATAAAATGGTGATGCATTGAACAATTCCATTGGTGGTCTCAAAGTGGAAAATATAAAGTTAAAGGAAAGGATTAAGGAACTGGAAGAGACCTCGATGCCTCTTCCACTTGTTTCCATCCCTTTGGCAGTTGTCGGACCCACCACGCCCACAACCAAATTAAAATGATTCTCAAGCTTACTCACATCATCCAGAATCTATGTGGAGAATAATATCAAGAAAAGAATGGCACTGATTACAGAAGCTTGGGAAATTTCAAACAACATGATTTATTTTGGCTCAAGGGCGCATGCCTTCCATGAGTATCTATAGGTCGACCTAAAAAATGAAGAAGGTTTATACCTTGATGTCATGGTAACCTTTGGTATTAAAGTTTCCAACATGTCAGAGCTAAAGAGAAGAGAGGAGGATCTTCCCTCTCTAATTTGGATCAAGAAGTTGAATTCCTACTGGAAAGAGAAAGTAAATAACTTTAACAACATCGTTCAATCATGCATCCAAGCCATAACAAGGAGAGAAGAGCTATTCAAAAGGCTTATGGAGGTGGACCTAGCCAGAATCATTAACGAATTCCAAGATCCCAAGTTGATCCTCAACTCATTGTTTTTAACAAAACAACGGTTCGATGAGAAAGTTGATAAATTTAAAGGGCTGTCAATTGAAAAGTTCTATGGTAGAATTGAGTATAATGAGAATGTCATAGATAACTGGCTAGTGGATTACTCCGCAAAAAAATAGGATATCGAAGAATCACTACATGGCATCTCCCTTGATCTTTGAGACTTGGAGGACGAGTTGTTCAACATTAAAATATGGCATGAAATCAATGTGGCACCTATGAAAAGTTACATCGAAGAATGGTTCAATAAAGTTATCGATAAACTGACAAATGAAGGGAAAGAAGTAGTTGAGACGGTTCCTATAACCGTTGATGAAAATGATAAAAGGACATCAGCGAGAAAATGAACACAAGAGAGACCATCATAGTAAGTTTATGTTGATCATATTCTTCTTTTTCTTTATCAAGTTCTTCATCCAGTTATTCCACCTCTTTCACTAGAAAGGTTTAACCGAAGACTGATAACTCCTTTTTTCTTCTTACCAGGTCTTGTTGATCCTTCTATCGCCCACCGTCTTCCTTCTAAAAACTTATTTCTTGTATTTATTTGCTTTATGGTCTGTGGGAGCCCTGATCCCAGTATTTAAGACAAATGCATTTACAATTTCAAAGAATATGTAACAAACTATATATTTTTTAGAAATTTCAAGAGAACTACTTTGGGAACAATCTCGATTGTGCTTTGTAACTCTGTTTTGAAAATATAAAGTATTTGAGGTTGATCTATCATTATCTTTATTTGAGTTTTCCATGTGTCCACTTTGTTAAAGTTCTCTTATGCACACGAATCATCTTATTTTTTATTTTATGTGATCATAAATCTTTATCTTAAACTATGATGGATGTGAGGAAATTTTCATTATTTTTGTTAAATGTGTGAAGTGAGTGATTCCTAGTCCTTTCTCAATAACTTTCTTTAAAAACAAAACAAAAACATTTTCCTTTTATTTGATTGCAATTTTTTATGTTTATTTTATTACCACGATGGACTTCTGTCAAGTCCCACTTTATGAATATTTAGAAACCCTAAGAAAATATAAAGAGGAGTACCACCTCTATAAAAATGTAAGGGGGTTTACATCCTTGTGAGGTTGTCATTTTGGTCCTAACAGATTCAAGCGTCAACATTTTTGGAAACCATACTGGGGAGATGAACTGAAATTTGGAACCTGGTCTAGCATTTTTGAAAGAATATATGACTTTTCCCAAGGGTTATCCGCCCTGTTTGGAAATTGGATTGAATAATCAACGAAGCATTTTACATCAATTGTACAATCTGGTAATAAAAATAGTCGAGACCCAAGAAGAGTTAGAAATATCTTGGTAGATCTTATTCCAAGAAGAAGAAAGATAAATCCTCTGAAGACAGAGGAAAGAGGAACGACAAGACTGAAGAAATCAAAGGTTAGCTAGAGCAGCACAAGAACAAGGTTAGGATTGAAGTTGGAATAATACAAGGGACCCATTACCAAAAGTAAAATCAAGAAACTCTTTATTCTTAGAAGTGAAAATCCTATCCCTGGAATCTCTCCAGACATGGCAGAAAGAAACGAGCAACCCTTAGATGAACATGATGAGGAGAGACAAGGAGGTGGAAGAGATGCTGCAAGAAATCAATGAAACCCAAGATTTGAAAATTGAAGGAGGGTTAGAGGTTCCCCTCTAAATATTATAGGCAAGCAACATGATCTCCCTGTTCTCCCTAAAGGTACCTTAAAGGTATTTTCTGGAGACGGAGCAATCGATGCAAAGAGGCATCTACACTTATTTCTTGATGTTTGTGATTTTCACCATGTTGAGCATGACGATGTCATGGTAAGGTTATTTCTGCAAACCTTATCAGGAACAGCGTATGAATGGTATACAACATTTCCCAATAGATCAATTCACTCATTTAATGACCTCGAAGTTATGTTCCTGACTATATTTTCCCCACCAATTACTTACCATACCCTTCTCACCGATTTCAACCAAATTGGTTTGAGGAAGAATGAAAGGATACGATATTTTAATCTCGGGTTCAATAAAACCTTGAGTAGGATTCAAGAAGATAAAATACCAAATGACCCAGTCATTCTCAGTTGTTATAAGAATGCAATGCCCTCGAATGTAAAATATGCTATCAGAACATCCCAAATGGATACTTTGGAGGAGGCAATGACTAAATCCACTGAGATGGAATAAATTATGATTGAAACAGGAGTCGACCCCAACATTATACTAGGAAGAGTACAAACGAAGCTGGGAGGATTAAATATTGATAATCAAGGAGCTTCCAGTTCAATAAAGAACGAAGAATTCAAGCCTCGACCGGCTCAAAACCAAATGATGGGAGGAGGATTTTTCAAGGGAACCATACCGAGTGTGAAGGTTGACCCTGTGGCGGCACAGGAAACTAAGAAAAGAATTGAAATTGCACAGATGAATAGAACCATCAAAAAAATGTAGAATGAGATAACCAGACTAAGAAGGGGAGATAATTATGTGCCAAAACCAAGAATTCCAATCCCAAAGAAAAGGAGGAACCCTCCCCAAGAAAACAAAGTGAGCTTTGAGAACACAGATAATATACAAAGACCAAGGGTTTAAAGACAACGTACTCCAAATGTGGTTGTTCTGGATGATGTGTATGACTAGAAATTAATTGAGCAAGAGAATTATTACTCGCCTGATGAAAGCTCTGAAATTGTGCAGATGGAAGGATGTGAGACGTCCATGTATATATTTGAAGAGGGCAACGATGATCTCACCTGCAATAAAATGTTGCCCAGACAAGAGGATTTTTAAATAGACCAAAAAATAAAGGCGACTCTGATAAAGAAAACCAAAAAGAATAATAAAAATAAAAAACAAATGAGAAAGCGACGAATAACGTTGGAAGTAAAACGAAAGACATGACGTTAAACTTCACTTAAATCACATATAATGTTGTAGAGGATTTGAGTAAATTAAGGATAACCCTACCCTTTACGGAAGTGGTGAAGATTCCTCAACAAAGAGAAAACATTTTGAAATTGTTGGAAGATACATCTGAAAGAGAAGAAGTTGTTGTTACTAGTCCAAAACAAATCCCTAGCCAGTCGACTACCAAGCTGAGAGGTAAAATTCCTCCCTTTTACATTTCTATTGAAAATTATGATGTTGCAATTCATAATTGTTTATTTGACATTGGTGTGGCAAACAATTTCGTGCCACTGGTGGTCATGGATGCATTGGGCATGAGTTTCACCAAGTATTATGAAACCAATGAAAGTATATATGCAATTGATTCTAGAAAAGTGCCAACTTATGGATAAATCAAGTACTTTTATGCTTGGATTACAGCACCCCCCCATATCATTACAGTTTTTAATATTATTGTGGTATACCTTCCTCCAGCATATGGATTTGTGCTGGGAAGAGATTGGACATATTTGATTGGGGCATATATAATGAACGATGGAAGTTTTATGATGCTTCCAGGAAAAGAAGGAGCAATGATTAAAGTTCCCTGTGAACCTAGAAAACCCTTCTCCTTCAAGAAGAAGGACAATGAATTGTTGGAGGATTATATAGATGTCAAGATTGGAAACTATGTTATCCTAGACATAGAGCATAATGAAATTCTGGAGCAAGTGTAAGACACGGAGAATCAAGGATGTATGTTTGAAGGATATTGGAGGATGTCATTTGATGGAGCTTGTTCAAGCTCTGGGAATGGAGTTAGAATTTTTCTTATGAGTCCAAGTAATATTATGCACCCACATGCTATTAGACTAGAATTTTCATGGACTAATAATGAGGCAGAGTATGAAGCTTTAATTCATGGGATGATCCTTGCACAAGAAATGAAAATAGAACATCTAATTGTAACTGGTGACTTAGATTCGGTCATCAATCATGTTACCCAGAGGTATAAAATCAAAAAGGAAATACTTAAGTTGTATTTCAAAAGAGTTAACGAATTGATGGAATCTTTCAGTTCCTTCAACATTTATTTTATTCCAAGGGAAAAGAATCACAAGGAAGATTCATTAGCCTTGGCGGCCTCATTTTCAAACCCATACGATACCCAAAGCAAAACGTGTTTCCAAGTATAAAGATATTCCCGACCGTTCTTGCCTGATAACATTGAATATTTACAAGTATTTAAGAACGATGAACATATGGAAATTTTTTTATTAAACGATGATGATGATGATGAAGACAATCTGATCCAAATGTCTTATTTTGTATGTTTTCATGTAAGCACATCTTGTTGTACTTCCAGGGCCGTCTTGGAGGCCTAAACAATGTTTTTTTTTACTCTGTCTACAGTTTGACTGTGGTGAGCCAAAAAAACATTGTTTAGGCCTCAAAAATGGCCCTGGAAATACAACAATATGTGTTGACATGAAAACATACAAAATAATCCATTTGGATTAGGTGAGAGGCCACGAGTATCCACTTGGAGGATGTGTGGGGCTTCAGATAGCCCCAGAAGTGTAGAACCCACAATTACAAAGAAGTACATAAGAACATGTTGAACAAAAACGAGAGTAAAAAAAACATTGTTTAGGCCTCCAAAATGGCTCTGGAAGTACAACAAGATGTGATTACATGAAAACATACAAAATAAGCCAATTGGATTAGGCAAGAGGCCACCAGTATCCACCTGGAGTATTTGTGGGGCTTCAGACAACTCTCGGAAGTGTAGAACCCACAATTACAAAGAAGTATAGAAGAACGTGTTGAACAAAAATGGACAAGAGGAGCCAGTTGGAATAGGTGGGTGGCCACCAATATCCACCTAGATCACAATCACTCATCTATTGTCCCCAAATATTGTATACAATCTGAATCTCTTTTTACAAAAGATGATCATGCAAAGAATATCCTTGAAGAAGTGTCAGTTCGGAAAGTGCAAGAGACAAGAAAATTCAATATTGGAACTGACAGTTCCTCGAAATATGTCAACTTGGGATTTGATTGCACCACTGAGGAATTTGATAAATATGTTTCCTTGTTCAAAGAGTACATCGATTTGTTCGCTTGGACCTATGATGATTTAAAATCTTACAATAAAAGTATATTCCAACATATCATTCATTTGAGGGAAGGAGCAAAGCCAATGAAGCAAAAAATAAAGATGATGAATCCCAAGCTGAAACCTCTGGTAAATATTGAATTGGAGAAATTTAAGAAGGTAGGAGTAATTTATACCATTAGACACTCAGACTGGATTTCAAATCCTGTGATTGTAAGAAAAAATACCAAGGAAATCTGGATGTGTGTTGACTTCAGAGACCTTAACAAAGAAAGCATAAAGGATAAATTTCCTTTGCATAATATGGAGTTCCTTCAACAACAAGTTACTGGATCGGCTTGCATGTCCATGTTGGATGGTTTTTCTAGATATAACCAAGTCTTTGTGGCTGAGGAAGATAGGGAAAAGAAAAAATTTATCACACTTTAGGAGACATATGCATATGCTAGAATGCCCTTTGGTTTGAAGAATGTTGGAGCCACATTCTAGAGGGCCATGGATCATGCGTTCAACGGGTTGATAGGAAAATTTACAGTAGACTATCAAGAAGACCCGACGGTGCATTCAAAGAAAAGGGGTGATCATATCCATCATTTGAGAAAGGTTTTTGAAAGATGTAGATTATATGGTGTCTCTCTAAATCCAAATAAATGTTTGTTCGTTGTAACTCAAGGAAAACTGTTGGTTCATATTGTATGCAAGGAAGGGATTTACATAGATCCAGAAAGAGTTAAAGGAATAAATGAGCTCAACCCCCCAACATCGAAGAAGGGAGTCCAATCATTTTTCAGCAACATCAATTTTGTTTGAAGATTTGTTCCTGACTATGCAAGTATCTTGAAGTCGATCAATTTGTTGCTAAAAAAGGAGCAGAGGTTTGAATGGACAGAAGATACTCAAGAGGTGTTAAACAATATCAAAGGAGCAATCACCACTACTCCAATCCTCATTAGTCCAAACTTTCAAATAAATTTCATCATATATTCATTATCTACAGAGATAGTTGTTGCATTTTTTCTTACTTAGAAGAATTTCAAAGGAGAATAACTCCCAATAAGTTTCATGAGAAAAACCCTGCATGACTATGAGTTGAGGTATTCAGAACTGGAGAAGCAATCCTTGGCTCTTGTAAAAGCAGTAGCACACTTTTGGACGTACATATTGAAATCCCATGTTATCACTTATGTTCCCTCATCACCAGTGAAGATGCTTATGAATCAACAACTGAGAGAAGGAAACTGGGCTAATTGGTTGGAAAAGATACAAGAATATGATATCAAGATTAAACCTTTAAAACCTATCAAAGGACATGGTTTATGTAATCTCATCGTGAATGGGGATTTGGTTGATGGAATGATTTCAATTTCAGTTGAAGAACCATTAGTTGATTCAGACTGTTACGGAGATATCATATTTTACTTAAGGTCCAGGCAAATTCTTGTTACCATGAACCCCAAGGAGTGAAGAACATTGAAGATGAAGGCGAATCAATATGTGTTGATTACTGACATACTGTTTAGGAGAAATTATGATGGTATACTACTGATATGCGTTGATGAAAATCAATCCCAAGAACTAATAAGAGAATTCCATGAGGGAATATGTGGTGGACACTTTGCACCTACTGCAACTACCCACAAGATAATAATAGTAGGATTCTATTGGCCATAAATTTTCAGAGACTCATATGCCACAATAAGGAAGTGTGTGGGATGCCAACAGTTTTTAGGAAAAATGAAGAGATTTGTGATGCCTTTGCAGCCCATAATTGTAGAACAATCGCTCTCCCAATGGGGACTTGATGTTGTCAGGCCAATTAATCTGAATTATAGCAAGGGGCATATGTACATTCTCACGGCTACAGATTATTTCACGAAATGGTCGGAAGCGGTGGCATTAAAAAAGGTTGATGTTGAAGAGCTAATTAAATTCCTCAAAGACAATATTCTATCAATATTTGGTGTCCCAGATAAATTTATCACAAACAATGGTTTGATTTTCATCGGGTCGAAGTATACGGAGTTTTGAAGAGAATATGGAATCATCATGGTTCAATCATCGAATTATTATCCACAAGGTAATGGCCTTTATGAATCCACAAACAAAACACTTGTTCAGATACTGAAGAAAACCATTGACAAGAACAAAAGGAATTTGCATCTGAAGCTGATGGATGCATTATGGGTAAGCAAAACAACTTTGAAGGATAGCACCAGGATGTCTCCATATATATTGGTTTATGGGAAAGAAGCGAAAATGCCGATTAGCCTAGAGCTCAATGCAATGATTTCCATGGTTAATACCAAAGATACAGAAGATAATTCAACCATACAGAGGAGAATCAATCAGTTGCTGAAGTTGGAAGAAGAATGAAGAAAATCCTTGAATCGAACTTCTCAGAGGCAACAGAGTGTAAAAAGATATTTTGATCAGAGCACAACTGTAAAGAATTTCTAGAAGGGAGAGTTGGTGTTACTTTGGAACAAGTTCAAGGAGAAACTTTCAATGCATACAAAGTTCGAAGCACTCTGGATCAGACCATACGTCGTCGAGAAGATCTTGGGTTTTAACTCCTATATGCTCCAAGACATGAAGGGTAAAATATTAATATTTAATGTTTCATATCAACAAGAAACATTTGAAAGGTTTCTTCTCCTAAGACTTTCTCATTCTCATTGTACATAATTTTATTTTTCAATTTGTATATTCTTGCTCTGACTCCATATCCCAATAGGCGGAAGCACCTAGTCATGAGAAGATTTGGATTCTTGAAAAACCACAGGGGGTTATCATCCCACAGTTGAAGCCAGTTGTTGAGATCAATTTTCGCTTCCAAATTTTCCCTCCCCTTTTCTATTTTCCCAACTTCTTTTGTCCATTTATTTTCCCTATTCTATACTCACCCAAATTCCCCTTTTCTTTTTTTCCCTTCCATTCTCCCTTTCCAGTTACTATACTTAGTCATTTTTCCAAAACAGGGGGTTCATGGGTTGTTGGACTCACGGATCCTCATATCCATCCACACTCACACATCATGAGTCTGACCGACCGCCACATTATCCTATACTTAGTTTTTTTTGCAATCGCGGGTTCCCGGGTTGGCAGGTTTCAAGATTTCATATTCTTTGTTCTATGACATGCATTTTGTACCCAAATGATCCACGATCTACATTTTGACCATTCAACTCCCCAAGATCCTAAGTATCTCATCTCTCCTATATTGAGTCCAACCAACCATGTTACAACACTTATCCAATTCGCAATCTTCTGCAATGATGGGTTTGTGAGTTCCTGGGTTAGTGGGTTCACAAAAGTCCCAAATGTTATCTTCTCTCTTCCGTCCCCGCCACCTTTGCACTTTTCCCAATATGAATTTAGTATGGTTTAATGTTAATAACTCATCATGCAGGTCTCGTAAATATTGTCATCAATAATCGAAGGGCTCGAGGAGATTTCTCATTAAAACACATTAAAGCACAATTTGTGGATGATCCAGGTGGATATTGGTGGCCACCTACCTATTCCAACTGGCTCCTCTTGTCTGTTTTTGTTCAGCACATTCTTATGTACTTCTTTGTGATTGTGGGTTCTACACTTGTGGGGTTGTTGGAAGCCCCACACATCCTCCAGGTGGATATTGGTGGCCTCTTGCCTAATCCAACTAGCTTATTTTGTATGTTTTCATGTCAGTGCATCTTGTTGTACTTCCAGGGCCGTTTTTGGGGACCGAAACGTTATTTTTTTGGCTTTCCACAGTCAAACTATAGATGGAGTCAAAGTTATATGGCATAATGTGTAGTTCTATGAAATACCTTTCCAATGGGCTATCACACACCTAAAATGGAGGTCGTATGCAAAAGTTACGACCCTGGGAAGTTGAGGTACCAACTTACACCAACTTACCCATAGGGGCCTCTTGACGAGCGAAATTGACTGCTCATCAACTGGAGGAGTGAATCCGGTCCGGGGTTGTCTAATTAACCCAAGCCATTTGGATTAATCCACTCTGATGGGTTTAGCAGCTCCGTTGGCCGATCTAAGTCCTAAAGAAAGCGAAAAACAAAACTAAAGAAAATGAAATAACTTGATGAATAACAATTGCTGAAAACTATATATGGATCTAATATATATTTACAGTTTAACTAACTAATATTTATAAAATAACTCTACTTATTATATGTACAATATATACAAATGATTCTATTTCTAATATATATATAATATGTACACAATACGAATTTTAATCTAAATCCGCGAAAATCGAATATAAATTGATTTTTTAAACAACAGTAAAGCTATTATTTAATCTGTTTATACTCGAGAAATGGAATATCAAACTGTCTAATTGAAAACATAAATAACAGATAGTAGAAGATGTTTTAACTGCAGGAAATTTATGTATTCATTAAACTAATGAAATCAAACTAACAAACTAACCTATTATCACATCCAATATTTGTTCAGTGTGTAGCATCCAATCTCCCTGTCTGATGAGGTAAACCCGCAACAGATCCTACAATTTCTTCTCATAAATGTGAAGCAGTAATGATAGAACATATAAGAGATATGATCACAACAATCTTATAATTTCACAAGCAGCCACATTAAGATAAATCCTGCTGTGATAACTTGTGTATAAACGTTCAATAAAAGATAAAGATAAATCTCTTAATTCAAGTTTGAACAAAATGATTGTTGTGTGTTAAATCTGGAACATAAAACATGGATAATATATAAATTTATATCATACCAATTTGTAGTAAACCATGACAGCGAAAGCAATCATAATCTAATTACAAATTGAAATAATCATGACTTGAATAAAACCATAATACGGAAAAGCTAAAGCTGTGACAAGTATTATATTTCATTCAAGTCTGTAAATGAAAAATCCATATTCTTGCCCCAGGCAGAGATGATCTCATGTTTACAAAATAACATGTTTATATAGGTTCCAGGAACACAATGTTTCCTGTTGATAATATCAAATATGTTCCAAAAATATGGGGGATGCAACGTCCCTGATTTTACTTGATATCAAAATATCAACAGCCTAATCTATTTACTAAAAACACAAAGCTAATAAGGCTGGGAGATCTCAACAGTGACTCATATCTCCTTGAAAATCATGGGTTCCTGAAAACAAATAAAAATGGGAAGATTTTAGATACGTTTTCAATTGTTAAATCAAGCAATTCGAATTTTTCTAACTGGCTACAGAATCTTACGATTCTGTAGCTAGTTATAATTACAACTACAATCATATTTTATTCAACAAACAAAACAAACTAAAAAGTAATCTATTCAAACAAATCGTATATCCTAAATTGAGAGTGACAAAATCATGCTAAACTTTGAAAAAGATCATACCTCAAATCATGGGATTAAAACATATCAAGCAATCTTGGAGTTTACTATTGCTGTCACTGCCTCTACATTCTTAAAAATGACAAATCCTGTAGTTTTTAGGCGTTTCTCCTTTGCTTGAGTTAAGGATTGGAGTCTGTTGTTCTCGTTTGTCAACAAATCCACTTGGTCTTTTAAAGATTTAAGCCAGGATTGTAGCAAAGGCACATCCATATAATACCTATCGATCCAGAATCGACATTCATCACATTGTGGCTGTAGAGATTGTGCATTAGCACTGATAGCATTAAGGATTGGAGAAGTGTCCACGTGAAAGGTAGGTTTCTCACAGAATCAAATGCTGGGAAATTCGGGATTATCCTTTAGACATGGAGGCAGGTTGCTAGCATAATCGTAGGGTCTGTCAGGGAAAAGTCCATATGACATCGGATCCTCTTCGGCCAAGAACCTTTCACTTTCTGAATCTGAGTCTTCACTTACCTCAATTGTGTTTTTTTTGTCTGCACAGGGTTTGGATTTGTTTTGAGCACATCGTGAAATCAAACGACCAACCCTTTTATTCTTATAATTAACATTGACGCTTCCCTTTAGCTTCTTCCTTGTGGTTTTTTTTAACAGTCTTAGTGCAACTCTTAGGGTGCGAACCCGGTTGATTGTCTGGTTGAGTAACATCAGGGTAGGTCAAGGGTTCAATATTAGGGGTAGGATCACAGGGCATGACTGGTGGAGAAGTGGTAGGTTTCACAAGGGTTTCTATGACAACAGGTTTATCAACCTATCCCAACTCACGATTTCCAAATCCATTTCGTAAAACAAAAGCATCCCAACAATCATTGTGTAATTGCAACTGATGCACAAGGATAATTTTAATTAAACCATGATGGAATAAACTCGAATTAGACCTCTGCTTCCTAAACCATTTTCCCATCTTGTACAGACTTCTAAGCAGGAAGTAGGGCATGTTCAATGGGAAGCCAATGAAACTCATAAGCAATCACAGATGATACAAAAAGACTAACCCAAATCTTCCTTCACACGTAATGAACTGTTTCACAATAGCAAGTAGATCATGCCACCTAGGTTTTAAGGATGAGACAGGCATACCTCGGTCGCAACTAGTAATTTTTCGTGAGGTGACCATCAAAGTCCACGGGACCTCTTCAACTTTTGCATTCTTGAACCATTTTTTCCCGACAGCTGGTAAACCCATAGCTTGGCTTAAAAATTCTTCAGTTACCTCTAGCTACACATCACCTATCTTTGCTCTGCAGCCGTCGAAGGTCAATGTGAACTCTTGGGCAACTCTCAGATTGAAACCCTTAAATTTTTCAATGAACAAGCACCAATCGTTCCTTTCTAAATCATCCCTGGCATTATCATACGATAACAAGGTTTGGATGCCATTGGGCTCAATCCTTACCACAGGATCCATGGCGAACAGAAGGGAATCAACACAAAACTCAGAGGTAGGGTTTGATAAAAAACCATAGAGCCATAGCCCCGAGTTTCCACAAAACAATGCTATGACAGTTCAAACGGTAGGCAGAGGCGTTAATCACCATGCGTGGGAATGAAATCGTGAAGCCCGAGACCATACAGAGCAGTAATAGCATGTTGTACTTCATATGACACCTTGGCCTATGGGTACGTATAAGGATCAGAACACTTGAAAACCATAGTACGCACATTCATAGCTTGATTACAAAGGTAAGTGTATCAAATAAAATTTGAATAATTAAAAGTTTTATGAATGAAAACTCCATTAATATCAATCGAAAATTAATGCATGGAGGTCTTTCACTTAGGTAACCAAGGCATGTTTAGAACCAAGGAGTTATAAACAAGGAGAACAATCATGTTCATAGAAAAAATATGACAATTCAATAATAGACCATATGAACAGTTTTCCTTTAATAAAAAATCGAAACAAAGTGTCAATTCCAACTGCGAGTTTTCATGCTTACAGTCATGAAAACAAAAATCGAAAGGAAGATATGTAAAAAGCAACAAGTGTCAAGTGTCGTTTAGTGACAATGGTCATGACGAGTAATGAAGATTTAGAGACCCTGTGTAGGTAGCTTATAAACAATAGAAATTATATTATTGCTACCAACAGGGCCCACATGAATTTTGGTGTTTCACCTTCTAGGGTTAGGTTTATTGATTTATAGGGTTTTTTTATTCATGAGTAATATCAAAAAGGCCTCTGGAGCCTCATTGGAATCCATTCTGCTCAATGGATGTGCATAGTAGCCACATCTCTTCTCAGAGATAGCTACCACCATTCGAGCAAGTGTTTTAAGTTCTGCAGTTTTACAATTTCAACCTATTTCATTATTCAATAGAAGATATTGTTCCTTGGATATCTGTGTCATTCTTCATATATCTGGGTTTATTGTATTCAGTCTGTTAATCAGTTTGTTCCACTCCTAAATCAGGATCAGTGGTATCAGAGCAGTCTACTCTTCATTTATTTTTCTTCGTGGATGTCTCCAATAAGATCTGGGTACAAGAAGTTGGGACTTGAACCAATTGATCTATTGCAATATTGGTCACGTAGAGCTCGAAAAAAACCCATGGGGATGAAAAGAAATATGATGGAGTAGGAGATCCTATTAAAATCTTGCTCGAGGAATCCCTCGCGCGACAAAGGAACAAAATGATGGAAAAATTCATGCAGATCCTTCGACAGCTTCCCACGGGAGAAGCATCTTCATCAAGTGGCAATGAAACTTCCTTCAAGGTACATGTAAATTTTTATATTCTGTTATTTGAAGGACTGATAGATGCGGATGTTGTAGATAAATGGTTGAATCTACTCGAAGGGTATTTTTCGGTCCACAATTTTTCTGATAGGGAAAAGATCACTTTTGCACTTCTCAAGGTCATTCCTCGTGTTAAAGACTAGTGGGATACTTACTCTGAACAAAGGGCAGTAGACGAATCTTCAATGTTTGTGGTGGACCCTACATGGGATTCCTCCCCGGATTCCATCAAAGAAGAGTACTACCTTCTTGGAAGCTACGAGGACTAATACACCATATTGACCACCCTACATTAAGAAAGGGACCAGACAGTACCAGATTTCACCAATATTTTCCATACCTTGCACACCAAATTGGGTATCAAATAATCTAAGCATCATCTAGTGCTCAAATACTGTGACTATTTTCATAGATACATTCAAACAGAAATGGAGTTTTTGGACATCGCCTCATTGGGCATGGCTTATAGATACATGGTCAAGATCGAGCATAAATTTAGGCAAAAAAGGAGAGAGTTTGGATCTGCAAACCCCTCACAGCCAAAGTAGGGAAAAATCATCCCCAACCCACACAAAAAGGGACCAAGTCGATATGGTTTCCCTCAGGAAAACCATTCCAAGCCATAACACAAGAAGGGCAATGAGAAGATGAAGAAGGACATGGGAAAATGGTGTGAGTACCATAAAATCCATTGGCACAACACCAAAGAATGTCGCTCCAAGAAGTCACTCATGGCCGAACTGAAGGCTTCCAAGTCAGAGGCTGATTTTGATTCCAAATCAAATCTTGAAGGAGGAAAGAGGATTATCGATGTTGAACCGAGTGTCACTGTTGCTACCACCAAAGTCCGACCAAGCGAACCAAAAGAACCAAAGGAAGGAGAATGCCTATTTCACTCGCAAATGTGGGTAAAGGGGGCTTCGCTTCATTTCATTGTCGATAGTGGCCCGCAGGAGTTAGAAGAACCTGATTTTAGTAGAGATTGTCAAGCGTTTGGAGCTTCCAATGACATTGCACCCACATCCCTATACCTTCGGTTGGCTTCTCCAAGGAAGAGATATTTGTGTCAGCCAATAGTGTCGTCTTCCCTACAACATCGAGGATTTCAAAGATGAGGTACTGTGTGATATTTATCCCCTTGAAGTTTGTGATGTTCTTTTAGGACAACCATTTTTGTGGAAGTTTCATGCTATGTATGAGTCTAGACTCCATAGTGTTATTATTACTTTCGGTAGATAATTGTACAGGATACTAGAGGTAGCACCACCTACTGTTATTTCTTTAATCTATGCTAAGCAATGCAGTAAGGTCATCTCACAGACTGGGAAGTTCTTCTTCTTTGTGATCCATGCTCTAAGTAAGCAGAAGGTCACTACCACATCCGTGGCCTCTATATAAATCCTCTCTTTGCAGTAGAAGAAAGTGGACAAGTTCATGGAAGAATACAAAGACATATTCTCCTCACCTATAGGGGTACCGACACACTGCCAAGTCAAGCATCCAATTAATCTAACCCCGACACACTTCTACCTAATGGACCATTCTATCGTCACTTGCTGATGGAAAATGATGAAATCAGGCAACATGTCCTAGAGCTGCTTCAAAAGGGGCACATCAGACCCAAATCCTCCTCTTGTAGAAGCCCGATTTTACTAGTGCAGAATAAGGATGGGACATGGTGAATTTCCATTGATTACAGAGCCTTAAACAAAATCACAGTCAGGAATGGGTACCCCATTCCCAGTATTGATTACGTTCTTGAACAACTCAAGGAGGGAAATTTCTTCAACAATATTGACCTAAATTCTGGCTACCACCAGGTTCCCATCGAACCAAATGATGTATGGAAGAGAGCCTTCAAATCTAAAGAAGGTCTCTTTGAATGGCTAGTCATGCCCTTTGGCTTAATAAATGCACCAACCACTTTCATGAGGTTGATGGATGATGTATTGAGACCCTTCACCAAATCCTTTGTGGTGGTATATTTGGATGGCATCCTCATCTTCAACAGAACGTGGGAGGAGCACATGTAGCATATACAACAGGTTTTGAGCACTTTGTGGTAGAAAAAGCTATATGCCCACTTGGAAAAATGCTCTTTTAGCATGAACATGGTCCAATACTTGGGCTACATTGTTGATGAGGATGGGGTACATGTTGATCTAGCTAAGATCCAATTCATTCGTGACTGGCTAGCCCCAACCACATTGACTGAGCTTCAAATCTTCTTGGGACTAGCCAACTTATACCAATGGTTCTTGTTGGGATTATCCCATATTGCATGGGCCCTTAGTCAGGTGACCAAGGGTGGTGGTAGGGCCAATTTCACGTGGGGGAAGGAGAAATAATGAGCATTCGATAATCTTAAGCATCGCTTGTGCTCAACTCAAGTACTCTCCTTTCTTGATCTACGGCAACGTTTGAGATTGAGACTAATGCATCTAACTATACTATGGTCATAGTTCTCACTCAACACGGGCATCTAGTGTCATACCATAGTGATACACTCTCTAATACTATCCGGAAATACCCCACCTATGACAAGGAAATGTATTCCATTGTACAAGCATGTTGTGAATGGAAACATTACATTCTGGGAAAAGAGACAATCATACACACTAATCACAATCCTCTGCAGTTCATATAGACACAGGGGAAATTCCCGAACAAGCGCCATCAGAAGTGGCCCACCTAACTGCATCAGTTCCATCTCAACATCAAGTATAAGTCATGTATCTCCAATCATGTCATCAACTGCCTCAGTCACCCTCCTGTGCCTACACTCACCATTGTGTTCCATTCCTATGGACATGAAGCATCTGAGTGGCCCCAACTTTATTAGCAAGATCCAGACTTCACCACCACCTATCATCTCTTGGGTACAGGCACAATTGTCACCGATTTTCAAATTCAGGACAGACTCTTATGCCACCTGGGCCATCTCTGTGTTCCTACAAGAGAGGGTGCAAATATTATTTGGGAAGCCCACTACAGTCAGGTGGCAGGACATTTTGGCATGGATAAAATTGTGGTCATTCTTCAAAAACATTTTTATTGGCCAAAACTTTGACAGGACGTCAGCAAGTATATCAGATCTTTCACTACCTTTTCCATTTCCAAGCCAACCATCAAAAAACAATGCGTATACATCCCTCTTCCTATTCCCTGGAAGCCTTGGGAATCCATCTTAATGGATTACATGTCTGGCTTGTCATCCACCAAGCAGGGAAATGACTGCACATTTGTGGTCATTGATCGGTTTTCGAAGATGGCCATCCTCACATCCTGCAAGAAGAATATCACAGTGGTAGATACTGCCAATATCTTCTTTGAACGAGTGTGGGTCCACTTTGGGATACCATAGACCATCATCTCCGGCCGGGATAGCAGGTCCCTTAGCACATTTTGGTCAAGTATCTGGTCTATGTTGGACACCAAGCTCACAAAATACACTTCTTTCCACCCCCAAACCGATAGCCAAACATAGGTCATCAATCAGATGATTGTGCACATCCTGTGCATGTACAATTCTAAGCATCCACGTAAATGGGATGAGAGTCTCCCCTATGTTCAACATAGTTACAATAGGGCTCTCCATAGCTCCATCGGCCATAGCCCATTTCAGGTGGGTCTGGGATTCCAACCCTTGGGACCCATTGATGATGCACTTCATCTTTCCATTGCATAGATAAACTCTTCCCATGACCAGCCTATAATCGAAAAAGCCACCAGATTCATTGAGCAGATTCAGCACATCCGCCAACAGGTCCAGAAGATTTTGCAGAAATCCAATGCTAAGTAAAAACATCACCATGATCAACACAGGGTACCACACTAGTTTCAGGTTGGTGACAAAGTCTGGTTACATTTGCAGAAGGAGCATCTCACGGGGCCCCATCGAAAGCTTCGCCCACTTCGCTATGGGCCTTACACTATCACCAAGGTTGTGGGTAGAAATTATTTTTAGCTCAACACTCCACCTTTCCTTGGCCTGCATCCAGTGTTCAATGTGGACCTCCTTCGGCCAGAGATATTAGAACAGTTGACACCAACATAGCTCAACCCTGACTGCATGGAACAAGCATCCATTGATCTTATAGTGGACACGTGGATCAAGGGCACTCGCCAGCAATGGATCCAACTTTATTAGGTTGTAAAGGCAAGGCAACTCCTACACCAAGTCAAGTGGCTCACCCAGGTCCAAATCCATCAAAATTTTCATCACCTGATGGGGGAACTCAATGCAATGGATACCATTGTTTCCTGAGGAGAGAGGATTGATCTAAGTGGATATTAGTGGACACCCACCTATTCCAACTGGTTACTCTTGTCTATTTTTGTTCAGCACGTTCTTCTAGACTTCTTTGTAATTGTGGGTTCTACACTTTTGGGGTTGTCTGAAGCCCCACACATCCTCTAGGTGGATACTAGTGGCATGTCGCCTAATCCAAATGGCTTATTTTATAGGTTTTCATGTCGACACATCTTGGTGTACTTCTAGGGCCGTTTTGGGGCCCTAAACGTTGTTTTTTTGGGTGAAATTGTAGACGGAGTCAAGTTTTTATGGTGGAATGTGTAGTTCTCTAAAAGACCTTTCCAACGGGATATCACGCGCCTAAAACAGAGGTCGTATGCAAACATTACGATCCTAGGAAGTTGAGGTACCAACTTACACCAACTTACAAATAGGGGCCTGTTATCGCTCAGTTTGTAGTCTAGGTCAAGTAACTGGGAGGTAGGGACCAAAACTGGCATAACAGGAGCTTCCCCACCCACTGTCACCTCGATGGGGGGGCTCTTTCTAATCAGGGTGGCTAATCCCAAGGGAGACGTCCCTAGTAATCTAGGGTATTGAAGGAAAAGGATCAAAGGGTTAAGGCTCAAAGGTTAAGGTAAGCTTTACCTTCACATATTACTGCCAAGAAGATAGTCAAAGGGAAGGTATTCCACTGAAAAGGCACCTGTTTGCGAGACAAGGCAATGATAAAACTAAAACATGCAAACAGTGGTTAGCACTTCAATTGTCAATGACTATCAATATAAAGTACACATGAGCATAAATAAAAGTAATTATTGATGAAGTCAATGATTACAATAAAGACTATGGCTTCTAATATTCTTCTTCAATAAATACCAAATGATAAAGCATTCAATGTACAAAATCAATCCTTGAATTATCACAATGCATTAAATACCATAAATATGATCACATATAATGTTTCTGCGTCAAGCCTACTAAGGGTGATGTCATCCCTATTCTAGGTTAGTTTTGGTAGGCAAAGAGGTGGACGCTTTGCAAAATAAACCAATGAAAATACTCAACACTTCAATGTCTATCAATGGATGACCTTGCCGCAACTTCAATACCAAGAAAGAGTTCAAAAGAGGCAAGACGTCATCTTAGGGTTAGGGTTAGTAAATCGCTAGAGTTAGTTAGGGTTTCAATTTCCGGAAGTTTGAAAGGATGTTTTGACACAAGACTCTCAACGTTGCATTATTAGATTAGTGCCTTAGGGTAAATGGAGTCAAGGAGTAAAGTCTAAAGCCTTGGAAGGATCTAAATTTAAGAACAGGAGGGTTAGGCTTTCTAGTGCTGCAATGGCAGGGCCACAAAGTCAAAACCCTAAGGGGGGGAGACTCATTCCGGTGTTGCTTAAGAAAGGCCTCATGCTCCTCCCTCTTTCCCTAAAACTCTTTGGCAAAACGGCTAGCTTCAAAACATAAATCTAGGGATAAAAAGTGTTGTAGGGACAAGGCTCTTCAAACCCTAAGAGTCAAACCCTAGGTGTAAAGTCAATTAGGCCTAGGACGTCTTCTTTCTTCAATTTATGTTTCAAACTAACTCAAGAAAAAGGAGAATTAGTGTAGCAATGGCTAGGCTATATTCTTCTTAATCAAATGGCTAAACAAATTTTCTATCATGGGGACATGAAGCAAGGACCTACTTGTGTGCTTACTCCCTAGGGTTTCAATGATTAAGCAAAATAGCAACAATGTAACCATAAAAGTAAGATATTTCACCTACAACCATTCAATCAAGAAGTTTTGCATGAAAAGTATACTTACAAATCAAAGAAGAGCCAATCAAACCCTAGTTGTAAACCTTCCAATGATAGAAAACACCAAAAATATGCCAAAGATGATCCTCCTCAAGTGTAGCGCCTCAACTCCAAGAACCAATAACAAGACAAAAGACTAAAAATTATCCTCTCACAAGAGAGTGAGTTGTGTTATGTTAGAAATGAGAGGCAACGTCCTCTCTTTATATCATCCAAATGACCTTTAATTACAAAATTACGTCATTAAACAGCCGACAAGGCCGACTTAACAATATTACATTATTTGTCACATTAAATACTAAAATCTCAAAATTATGAGCTAAAAGGGAGACGTCAGGCCCCTCTGAGGGAGATGTTGGCCCTTTTTGGGAAATATCAACATCCAAGAAGCAAAATGTTGGCCGCTATGGGGCTCCTGCAAGCTGCCACACGTGCCAAATGATCCAAGCACACTGCCACATCCTCCAGAAAACGTCCAGCCTGCCCTGGGTGGCGTCCTGTCCATCAAAACCATCATCTCACCTGCAGTGGGTGATCCCCCTAGGTCGGGCTCTGCCAAAGCGTCCTGGGTGAGGATGTCCTTCTTATTCTTCATGCAAGGGCTCATCATGATGTTGTCCTACCTCTGCCATCCCAGCAACCATCTGATGGGCTCTTCAGCCCCATGGAGGTCCGAACTAATCATATCCCCATGTGTACTGGTCCACTGGTACCTATCCACTGGGTATGGTCTTGCACATCAAAGACTACGCCCTCCATGGGCTCATCATTCTTCGGGATCATAGCAATGCAAATCACATTTCATCATTAAAGTTATCAAATACATGCATGAAATCCCTAGCATATCATCTAAGAGCTCAAAGACATTACATAGATCTACTATACAAAGCTGAAGCAACCGACAAAATAACCTATTGGGCTAATACCCACAAGATAAGGAAAGTTTCCTCAGAAGATTATTCAATCCATGTATTGTGAGGTGATATGGTTTTAGGGATGTCCAGTCACAGTAAGACCATGGGCAGGTGTTGTCTGTGGGTGCCTTTGTAGGAGGCGAGCTGTACCCGTCATGGATGCATTTTTTCCAAGCCCTTTATTGCCTTTATCTTTTTATTTATTGCTTTTCTTTCTTTTTTAATTTCAAGGCCTGACCAAAGGACACTGCCTTGGCTTGGTGACCAGAGCTGACGGTGTTACCCACTGGTATCTTCACAGAAATGATAAGGCTGGCTCGTGATGAGACCCCCTTTCCCTTGGCCATGCAACCAAAGGTCACTGCCTTGGCATGGTGACTAGATGATGGCAATGTCATACTGTTGGATACCTATGAACATAATGGGTCGGCTCGTGATGAGACCTCCCATCCTCTTGGTTAGGTCTTGTTTTATTATTTTTCTTAAGGTCCCTTTAGTTTCTTATCGAGAGGATTTTTATTGCCCTCTCGTAGATCCCCTGGGCGAAGCATCTCTAGGTTTTATTTCCTATGGCTTTTATCTTTTACCAGCTACTTTTACCCCCTGGGCCCTTAGCCCCTTCTTCCCACAAGACAAAGTGTAACCCTCAAAGGTCATCCTAATGGCCGGACTAGGGAAATGGGATGGATGTGCGGGGTATAAGATGTAAAATGATAAGATGGTGGGAGCGGACGATGGCTCTACAAATCCCTCTTGGTGGCTAACCAAAACCCATGAATATCAACTCGCTAAGTCACCCCATCAATTACCCCAATAATGGTCAAGTGGATTAGTGTAAGATCCAAGCAGTCATCAGAAATGAAAGGAACCTAATGCACATATAAGAAAGTTATAATGATCAAACATGACACATACCATGATACCTTGGACCAATTACCTCATGGAGAAAGAGTCCTCTCCGATGCAATTCCAAGTCGGTGGTGATGGAAGCTGCTGCTGCTGACAGGACAAATCTGGCGGAGAAGAAAAAAAAGATGGGCCCTCCAGGGCCATGCTCAGGTCAATCCTACTCTTTGCACTTCATGTCTAGGACCTGTGGGCCTCGAGACATGATCTCCTAGTTATCCCTAGATATCGGGGATAACATCTGGCTCCAAGTTGGGGACATGTCCTAACTGTAGAGCGCATGAGAACCTCAACAATCTCTGGCATAAACCTGTAGACCTGCTCACACTTGAAAAGAAAGCATCAACAACAAAAGGTGGGGTGGTATTGCCACCCCGCAACATAATACATGTATATGCAGTAATCACAAATGTAAATGGAAGGTGAAATACTTACCTGTACTTACCTGTTGGCTGCATGTTGGTTTAGTCAAACAACCAATGAAGCCAGTCCAACAATGTTCCTCAATACCTGCCTTTTTGCTTCACCATAAACCAAAACAGTGATACATCAAGCACAAAAATGTCATGAGTTAGAATATACATCATATCATCAAAAAAGTCAAAATCTAACTCATGGAGGCGGGTGGGAGGGATAAAATCCTGCCAAGTCCATCTCTGAGAGAAGTACTCAATCCCATCCAAGAAAGGGTCATGAAAGATACAAGGTTCAGAAGACCGACTCGAAAGGCCTGCAAACTGGTTACCTAGGAGATCCTCACGCTCTAAAGTCAAGGAAGGAATCAATAAAGATTTAGCAGACAACTGGCAAATTATCAAGAGAAGGTTGAAAAACTGATTGGAACTAGCATTACCAAACCAACTCTTGGAGTCTAGGGTTTTCCCAGGAGGAAACTCAACATGAAAAAGGTATTTCCCAACTACACCTTTAATAGAAAAGCATGGCAAAGTAATAACAGGTGGTTGGGGTGAAAAGTCATGAGAAACCTTCTTTAGGCAAACAATGTCCTTACTTGCGTTAAAATATGAGCACAGCGGTAGTTCGCAATCATTTTCATGAAAAGAATCCAAATGCCCAGAAGGGTACTCATCAAAAATCTCAAGGTAAGACTGAAAATCATGAGAAGAATGAGGTACTAGGTCATCCTTGTTTTTTTGAAAAGTACAGGTAAAAATCTCATCTCCTTGTTTCCACTGGTCAAAAGTAATCTGTTGCGGTAGTTGCAAGGGCAACGTCAGAAGATGACTTTTTGTGTCATAGGTGGGATCTGTATCATAACTAAATGCATCCCACCTATGCCTCCCAACATGTATGAACTCAACAAAATCAGTTATGTCAGTATCTGTATCATAACATGGAGGGGTCAAAACATCCAATACTTCTCCACTCTGTGTGTCATAAGGCAAAGAACCACTAAAAACTTGGAAGGGGGAACAATGTACCTCGCTTAATCCTTCCTATGCAAGAGCTTCAAGTATTTGGATATCATCAGGTGGAAGATCTGCCTCTACATCTTCAGTCTTGAGACATAGGGGATCTGGCTCATCCAAGGGTTCAACTTCAACTCCTTCTTCATTCTCTGAGTCATAGAACAAGGTGTCATCAAAAGAATCAAAGTGACTTACCTCATTTTCTTCATCTTGTGCAGGAGTGATAGGATCTTGAAGAGCTTCATCAGACTGAAGAGTGATTACTAGTGCTTCATCCTCATAATCCATGTTTCTGGTTACATTTTCGTTGCATTCTATTGGATCATGGGAGGTGCCTTGCTCCTCTTCAAGGGGTTGATAATGGTATTCATAAACCTCATCTCTCATATCAGAGGATTCTTGGTATTGATTATGATAATCTCTTCTGAGATATACTACAATCTCAGTGGTGAATCCTTTGTGGTGTAAGGCTACCATGAGGTTTCGAAGGACATCTTCATACGTTTGGCAATCTGGCTTAGTAAGTTTGATAAACTTATTGATGAAGTGTATGAAAGATGATATACCCCTGTCCTTGCAACAACTCTTAAAACGTTTTTGTAAGTAGGATGGCAGAGTGAGCAAAAACAAATTTATAAGAGCATCCTCTCCTCCCAACTTTATCTCGCTCAAATACTCTAGAAAGTTTACTATATGAGGAGCTGGGAGACCCAAAAACACTGGAGAGTTGTTTAGCCATTTATTATCAAAGAAATTTGGGTATCCTTGAAAACTTCTGAAATCAATAGTTGGATACATTTGTTCCCAGTGTGCCATGATCCCATAATTTGAAAATATCACAGAAGGTAATGTGCCACACTAAGAAATATTAGTGGAGTCGCCAGATAGTTTTCCTGAAACTACCAAAGAATAGGGGGAAAAAGGTAGTGGAGTCGCCAGGTAAGCTTGTAAGAAAAGGTCTTTGAGGCAAGGCTTACCAAAGGTTTTGTCGTTGAGGAAGATTGACTCAGTGTTCCCTGGCAACGATGCCAAAATGTTATCGCTTAGTTTGTAGTCTAGGTCAAGTAACTGGGAGGTAGGGACCAAAACTGGCGTAATAGGAGCTTCCCCACCCACTATCACCTCGATGGGGGGGCTCTTTCTAATCAGGGTGGCTAATCCCAAGGGAGACTTCCCTAGTAATCTGGGGTATTGAAGGAAAAGGATCAAAGGGTTAAGGCTCAAAGGTTAAGGTAAGTTTTCCCTTCACAGATTACTGCCAAGAAGATAGTCAAAGGGAAGGTATTCCACTGAAAAGGCACCTGTTTGCGAGACAAGGCAATGATAAAAATAAAACATGCAAACAGTGGTTAGCACTTCAATTGTCAATGACTATCAATATAAAGTACACATGATCATAAATAAAAGTAATTATTGACGAAGTCAATGATTACAATAAAGACTATGGCTTCTAATATTCTTCTTCAATAAATACCAAATGATAAATCATTCAATGTACAAAATCAATCCTTGAATTATCACAATGCATTAAATACCATAAATATGCTCACATATAATGTTGTTGCATCAAGCCTACTAAGGGTGACATCAACCCTATTCTAGGTTAGTTTTGATAGGCAAAGATGTGGACGTTTTGAAAAATAAACCAATGAAAATACTCAACACTTCAATGTCTATCAATGGATGACCTTGCCACAACTTCAATACCAAGCAAGAGTTCAAAAGAGGCAAGACGACATCTTAGGGTTAGGGTTAGTTAGTGTTTCAATTTCTGGAAGTTTGAAAGGATGTTTTGACACAAGACTCTCAAATTTTCATTATTAGATTAGTGCCTCAGGGTAAATGGAGTCAAGGAGTAAAGGCTAAAGGCTTGGAAGGATCTAAATTTAAGAATAGGAGGGTTAGGCTTTCTAGTGCTGCAATGGCAGGGCCACAAAGTCAAAACCCTAAGGGGAGGAAGCTCATTCCGGTGTTTCTTAAGAAAGGCCTCATGATCCTCCCTCTTTCCCTAAAACTCTTTGGCAAAACGGCTAGCTTCAAAACATAAATCTAGGGCTGAAAAGTGTTGTAGGTCCAAGGCTCTTCAAACCCTAAGAGTCAAACCCTAGGTGTAAAGTCAATTAGGCCTAGGACGTCTTCTTTCTTCAATTTATGTTTCAAACTAACTCAAGAAAAAGGAGAATTAGTGTAGCAATGGCTAGGCTATATTCTTCTTAATCAAATGGCTAAACAAATTTTCTATCATGGGGACATGAAGCAAGGACCTACTTGTGTGCTTACTCCCTAGGGTTTCAATGATTAAGCAAAATAGCAACAAT
The DNA here is from genome assembly GCA_032191745.1 of Picea mariana. Lineage (NCBI taxonomy): Eukaryota > Viridiplantae > Streptophyta > Pinopsida > Pinales > Pinaceae > Picea > Picea mariana. Next base: position 316,001 of record JASDQU010012836.1, read on the forward strand.
GTAACCATAAAAGTAAGATATTTCACCTACAACCATTCAATCAAGAAGTTTTGCATGAAAAATATACTTACAAATCAAAGAAGAGCCAATCAAACCCTAGTTGTAAACCTTCCAATGATAGAAAACACCAAAAATATGCCAAAGATGATCCTCTTCAAGTGTAGCGCCTCAACTCCAAGAGCCAATAACAAGACAAAAGACTAAAAATTATCCTCTCACAAGAGAGTGAGTTGTGTTATGTTAAAAATGAGAGGCAACGCCCTCTCTTTATATCATCCAAATGACCTTTAATTCCAAAATTAGGTCATTAAAACAACCGACAAGGCTGACTTAACAATATTACATTATTTGTCACATTAAATGCTAAAATGTCAAAATTATGAGCTAAAAGGGAAACGTCAGGCCCCTCTGAGGGAGACATTGGCCCTTTTTGGGCAAGCTCAACATCCAAGAAGAAAAACGTTGGCCCCTATGGGGCTCCTACAAGCTGCCACACGTGCCAAATGATCCAAGCACACTGCCACATCCTCCAGAAAATGTCCAGCCTACCCTGGGTGGCATCCTATCCATCAAAACCATCATCTCACCTGCAGTGGGTGATCCCCCTAGGCCGGGCTTTGCCAAAACGTCCTGGGTGAGGACGTCCTTCTCCTTCTTCATGCAAGGGCTCATCATGACGTTGTCCTGCCTCTGCCATCCCAGCAACCATCTGATGGGCTCTTCAGCCCCATGGAGGTTCGAACTAATCATATCCCCATGTGTACCGGTCCACTGGTACCTGTCCACCGGGTATGGTCCTTCACATCAAAGACTACGCCCTCCATGGGCTCATCAGTCTTCGGGATCATAGAAATGCAAATCACATTTCATCATTAAAGTTATCAAATACATGCATGAAATCCCTAGCATATCATCTAAGAGCTCAAAGACATTACACAGATCTACTATACAAAGCTGAAGCAACCAAGAAAATAACCTATTGGGCTAATACCCACAAGATAAGGAAAGTTTCCTCAGAAGATTATTCAAGCCATGTATTGTGAGGTGATATGGTTTTAGGGATGTCCAATCACAGTAAGACCACGGGCAGGTGTTGTCTGTGGGTGCCTTTGTAGGAGGCGAGCTGTACCCGTCATGGATGCATTTTTTCCAAGCCCTTTATTGCCTTTATCTTTTTATTTATTTCTTTTCTTTCTTTTTTAATTTCAAGGTGTGACCAGAGGACACTGCCTTGGCTTGGTGACCAGAGCTGACAGTGTTACCCACTGGTATCTTCACAGAAATGATAAGGCTGGCTCGTGATGAGACCCCCTTTCCCTTGGCCATGCAACCAAAGGTCACTGCCCTGGCGTGGTGACCAGATGATGGCAATGTCATACTGTTGGATACCTATGAACATAATGGGCCGGCTCGTGATGAGACCTCCCATCCTCTTTGTTAGGTCTTGTTTTATTATTTTTCTTAGGGTCCCTTTAGTTTCTTATTGAGAGGCTTTTTATTTCCCTCTTGGGGATCCCCTGGGCGAAGCATCTCTAGGTTTTATTTCCTATGGATTTTATCTTTTACCAGCTGCTTTTACCCCCTGGGTCTTTAGCCCCTTCTTCCCACAAGACAAAGTGTAACCCTCAAAGGTCATCCTAATGGCCGGACTATGGAAATGGGATGGATGTGCGGGGTATAGGATGTAAAATGATAAGATGGTGGGAGCGGACGATGGCTCGACAAATCCTTCTTGGTGGCTAACCAAAACCCATGAATATCAACTCTCTAAGTCACCCCATCAATTACCCCAACAATGGTCACGTGGATTAGTGTAAGATCCAAGCAGTCATCAGAAATGAAAGGAACTTGATGCACATATAAGAAAGTTATAATGATCAAACATGACACATACCCTGATACCTCGGACCAATTACCTCATGGAGAAAGAGTCCTCTCCGATGCAAGTCCAACCCGGTGGTGATGGAAGCTGTTGCTACTGACAGGAAAAATCTAGCGGAGAAGAAAAAAAAAGATGGGCCCTCCAGGGCCATGCTTAGGTCAATCCTGCTCTCTGCACTTCATGTCTAGGACCTGTGGGCCTCGAGACATGATCTCCTTGTTATCCCTAGATATCGGGGATAACAGGGCCCACATGACTTTTGGCCCTTCACCTTCTAGGGTTAGGTTTTTTGATGTCTAGGGTTTTGGAATTCATGAGTAATATAAAAAAGGCCTCTGGAGCCTCATTGGAATCCATTATGCTCAATGGATGTGCATAGCAGCCACATCTTTTCTCAGAGATAACTACCACCATTCGAGCAAGTGTTTTTGCTTCTGCAGTTTTACAGTTTCAACTTATTTCATTATTCAATAGAAGATATTGTTCCTTGGATATCTATTTTATTATTCATATATCTTTGTTTATTGTATTCAGTCTGTTAATTAGTTCTTTCCACTCCTAAATTTGGATAAGCGAAAGATTATATTATATCTTTCAAGCGCTCATTTCAAATATTATCTGGATCAAAAGAATGGTCTTGTCAACCTATGGCAGTAGTAACTCGACAGCAGTTGCGAAGATACCTTGAACATTTTTGAACGAGAGGACCATAACTTTCAGTGGTCTAGAGCGTATTCTTATTATTCATCCCCTTCTACTCAGAAGGAAGTAATTTGGACATCCGGAATTGCTCGTGTAGGTTGTGTTCCTAAATTTTTTGACTGCAAGGAACTAGTTTCCTGGTGTGCTGAGAAATATATACCAATTCAATGGATGATTCAACTCCAAGACCATTCTCCAGTCTCTCTTTCACCTCAAGTTTTCCATAAAATGATAAAACTCCCAGAGCCAACACTTACCTTCAAAGGTGAAGATTGCAGGGACTTCTTGAAAAAACATGAAAATGGTCTGGATGTCTTACCTAAATTCTTGGAGAATCCTGCAGCCATCCCTAAAGATATTACCAAATTGCAGGTCAACTTGTTCAAAAAACCCTTTTGGAAAATTTCCTGGTTATTTACCAAAGTTACGGGCCAAGAAAATACTGCGAGCATTTCCCGTATGATTCTTTATATCTTATATTTTACTGTCAAGGAGCATACCATTTTCGATTGGGGAAAGTTGATTTCCATTGAAATATCTTCACAATTTTCTCAATATAAAAAGGATAAGAAATTATTTATGTCTTCTTATTTGGTTTTTGCGATAGCGCATTGCTGTTAATTTCCTAAATTGTCTATATGCAAGAAGGTGAATTGTGAATTTTACCCTGTGAACTTTTGGTACCAAGTGTTATGGAGGCACAAAGCTTCCATGCATTTTTATGAAGTTTTCAATGACTTTGTCTCAGTTTTTAAAGGAATGTTTTTTGGAAAAGATACCCCAAGAATATCTTCTCAGGAAAATAAATTCCTGGATAGGAAGGGGACCTTGGAGAAAATGGAAAACTACAATGTTGTCAGGATTTTCGGTTCTAAGGAGAATACCTCCTTTCTTCCATGCCATATATCCGACAAAATGTTTGTTACAAAAGTTGCAAGGCAATATCATTTATGGCTGCACTTTTTCCATGAGAAATGAAAAAATCAATTCATACCTTTTCCTTGGAAGATTGGGGACTTTGTTTTCAGAAATATGAACAAAATTGATGAATTTGCAAACCACTTCCACAACTTGAATCTCAAGTATGTTGAATATATTAAAGGGTTCGACCCTAATGAAATCTTTGTGGAACATATGTTAGCAGTGGGTTTTAGAAATTCATTTATCCACATTTCTCTAGGAGAATAAGGAGATGATAACTTGGGCGATCCTATTCACACTATTGATGACTTAGAGACGGTACTCAATACCAATGAATTTTACAAACAGAGAGAAAAGGGTCTCAGGGAGAAGAGTGCCCAGTCCCCAACTATTACTCCTATGACTACAACACATCAAAGCAGTTCTCCAATGCCCCACCCATCTAAAAAATTAATCAACATTAGTTCAGGCAAAGGAGGAGAAAAGAACCCCCCTCTAGGAAAAATTGAAAGCTCGCATAAACTCCCTCTGAGAAAGAAGAGGAGGAATATTGTACAAGAGAAAGAAGAGAATCATGTTGAAAGTGACATCAATAACTTCTCCCTTGAATATATAGAGCTCAAGGATACATTGAGAAAATGTTTCCTAACATTTATCATCTAGGAGGCGTGACGCACCAGAATCAATCGTTGGAAATTGTTGAGAATGAGATTTTTGATGAAGAAGAATCATTTTTATTTCATAGAACTGTCTTTGACAGAGAATATAAGAAATTAATTATTGATAACAGTGATGTGAAGAATAAAAATGGGAAATAGCATTCAAAGGTTAACTTAAGAAATATGCGGACTTCCCAGATTTCTAGAATCCATAAAGCAACTGGCGATGCATTAGACAACTCCATTGGTGGTATCGAAGCGGAAAATATAAAGTTAAAGGAAAGGATTAAGGAACTAGAAGAGACCTTGATGCCTCTTCCACTTCTTTCCATCCCTTTGGAAATTTTCAGAGCCACCACGACTGCAGCCAAATTAAAAGGATCCTCAAGCTTACTCACATCAGCCAGGAGCTATGTGGAGAATAATATCAAGAAAAGAATGGCACTGATTATAGAAGCTTGGGAGATTTCAATGGTTCATTCCTTCCATGAGTATCTATAGGCCAACCTAAAAAATGAAGAAGGTTTCTACCTTGATTTCATGGTACCCTTTGGTATTAAAGTTTCCAACATGTCATAGCTAAAGAGAATAGAGGAGGATCTTCCCTCTCCAAGTTGGATCAAGCAGTTGAATGCCTGTTGGAAATAAAAAATAAAGAACTTGAACAACATCATTCAAGCATACAACAAATCCATAACAAGGAGAGAAGATCTATTCAAAAGGCTCACAGAGGTGGACCTAGCCGGAAGCACTAACGAATTCCAAGATCCCAAGTTGATCCTCAACTCATTGTTCCTAACAAAACAATAGTTCAATGAGCAAGTTGAGATTTTTAAAGGATTGTCAATTGAAAATTTATGTAGTATAATTGAATATGATGAGAATGCCATAGATAACTGGCTAGTGGATTACTCCATAAAAAATGAGGATATCAAAGAATCACTACATGGCATCTCCCTTGATCTTCGAGACTTGGAGGGCGAGTTGTTCAACATTAACATCTAGCATGAAATCAATGTGGCACCTATGAAAATTTACATCGAATAATGGTTCAAGTAAGCTATCGATAAACTGACAAATGAAGGGCAAGAAATAGTTGATGCGGTTCCTATAACCGTTGATGAAAATGGTAAAAGGCAATCAGTGAGCAAATGAACACAAGAGATACCATCATATTAAATTTATGTTGATCATATCCTTCTTTTTCTTTATCAAGTTCTTCATCCATTTATTCCACCTCTTTCACTAGAAAGGTTTAACTGAAGACTGATAACTCCTTTTTTTCTTCTTACCAGGTCTTCCTGATCCTTCTACCGCCTACCATCTTCCTTCTAAAAAATTATTTCTTGTATTTATTTACTTTATGGTCCATGGGAGCTCCAATCCCGGTCTTTAATAAAAACTCATTTACAATTGCAAAGAATATGTAACAAACTATATATTTTTTAGAAATTTCAAGAGAACTACTTTGGGAACAATTTCGACTCTGCTTTGCAACCCTGTTTTCATAATATAAAGTATTTGAGGTTGATTTATCATTACCTTGATCTGATCTGCCCATGTGTCCACTCTATTAAATTTCTCTTATGCATGTGGATCATCTTCTTTTTTATTTTATATGATCAGAAATATTTATCTTAAACTATGATGGATGTGAGGAAATTTTGATTATGTATGTTAAATGTGTGGAGTGAGTGATTCCTGGTCCTTTCTAAGGAACTTTCTTTAAAAAGAAAACAAAAAAAAATCCTTGTATTTTATTGTAATTTTTTATGTTAATTTGATTACCACGACGAATTTTTGTCAAGTCCCACTTTCTGAATTTATAGAAACCCTAAGAAAATCTAAAGAGGAGTACCACCTCTATAAAAACGCAGGGGGGTTTACATTCTCATGAGGTTGTGGTTTTGGTCCTAACGGATTCAAGAGTCAGCAAGAGAGAGAGAGAGAGAGAGAGAGAGAGAGAGGGTGGGAGG
>JASDQU010012836.1:324098-334579 GCA_032191745.1 Picea mariana
AGGGGGGGGGGATACAGAGTGAGGGGGAGAGAGGGAGGGATGTTGGAAGATTGGTTGTTGTCATTGATGTCAACCCTATTCATGGTTTTTGGACCGCAAGATTGATGAAGGTATTTGGACATGAAGGAAAATGCACATGAAGATACAACACCCATGGATGTATAGTATACATCATGTTGTTTCTGGTGGTATGTGGCATGTCACGTGGATCCTCATGGTTGAGGAGAAAAGAATTTTTGAAGATGACAAAGTGAATTGAAGAAGGAAGTACATGTAGGCCCTGAAGAAAATTAAAAAAAAGAATTACAAAATAAGAAAGTGTCAGGTTGGCCCTAATGTTAAAAGGAAGTGACATAAATGGTATAAATAAATATCATTATACATTCATTTGACACACAAGTCGAATTTCAGAGGAAATCAGAAGTAAAGAAGGTTGGATTTCAAGGGAGGATGAAGTCTTTTGGTGATGTGTTCTAAGGTATGTTATTTTTAGGTCATCTTACCATTTTTGCTATAACTTTTTTTATAGAAAGATTCATATGGTGAAATTTCTATGGTATTGAGAAGACATATCAAGGTACCTTTGATAAAAGTTTCAGCTCTTAATTCTCTATAATTATGGAGATACACTCTGTGGAAGATAGGGTTTTTGACCAGTCCTGAAGCTAGTCAATAAACAAGGGTTCCACGTAAAACAATAATAAATTATTCATAGAGAATCCAAATTAAGTGAGACAAATTGCATAGGAAATATTACAGACTTTAGTTTCTTGTGTGCAAGTTTCAGGATCTGATGTTAAATATTGAGCGTGGGGCATTATGTACAAGTTCAGTCTCCCATTCTGTACAAGTTCAGTCTCCTGAATAAACCAGAATTGAACAAGGTCTACCATTCTATCTATTAACTTATTTTTGGGGAGGATTCAAGGAGTGAAACTTTTATAATTTTCAGAGAATACATTGAGTAATATTATCTATAGGATCATAGTATTCGAAGAATTGAATAATCGCAGAAATTGAAGAAGTCTCAGGAAGCATTATCAGGTTCTATGTGATGGTTGGTTGATGGTGATGATTTAATGTAAAGTTTTATTATCTCTCGTATATTTTTGGGTGGAAGGAAGGGGCAAGGATGGAGAGTTCAACCCTCTCTTGATATTGGAGGAATGTATCTTCCTCTTGGAGGTTTATCCCTCCCTTTACATTTGGAAGCTATAGCTACCTTTGGAAGTCATTACTTCCCTTGAACAATAACTATTGATTATTTCTCATATATTGTGCATGGTGTATTGTGGTGTATTGGTGTAACTCTTATACTATTGTTCATTGGTCATTGGATATAATTGAATGTTTAAGTGTAAGTTGAAAAAGTTTTTAAAATTCTACTTGATACTGATTCACCCCTCTCTCAGTATCAACAAGGGAGAGAAGGGGGGAGAGACTGATCCAGAATATATTTGTAGAACGAAATGATATAGATTATTATCAAAATATTCTTAACACATAATAACAGATATACAGTAAAATTGGTTTCTATTCAATAAGGAAATAAGTTGAAACTGTAAAATGCAACGGAAACAAGCTTGCTAGAATGGTGGCATCTTATCTCGAAGAAGAGATGTGACGGGTGCACTCATTCACAAGAAGATGATTAAAATGAGGCTCTGAAGGATTTTTACAATAAACAAGAATTTAAAAAACCATAGACATCCAAAAAACCTAAACCTAGGAGACAAAGCGCCAAAAGTCATGTGGGCCCCGTTTGGGTAAGTTAGTATATCAACTTCCCGAGGTCGTAAATTTTGCATACGATATTCGTTTTAGTCGCACGATAGCCTATTGGAAAGGTATATTCGAGGACTACGCATTTTTTTGCTATCTATCAAAGGTTATTTTGACTATGGAGATCTCTAAAAAACTATGTTTAAGGCCTCAAAACGGCCCCGCAAGTCAGGGACCCAAAAACTAGGGAAACAACTGCCAAAATGGAAAACTGCCAAAATGAGCCAGTTGGAATAGGTGGGAGGCCACCTACATCCATATGGATCAATCTTCCTCCTTTATGAAGCAATGGTCCCCATTTCATTGAGTTCCCCCATCAGATGAGGAAATTTCTATTGAATTTGGCCCTGGGTGAGCCACTTGCATTGGTGCAGGAGTTGACCTTCTTTGACAACTCAATAAAGCTGGATCCTTTGATGGTGAGTGCCCTTGAGCTGTTTGTACACAATATGATCACTGGATTCCTATTGTATGCTGTTAGGGTTGATCTTTTTTTGTTTCATTTGTTCTTCTATCTCTGAGGTGTCCAATAATGGTGGGAAATACAGTCGAAGGATATCCATGTTGAACATTGGGTGCAATCCAAGGAAAAGAGGAATGTTGAGCTCGAAATAATTATCACCCACAACCTTGGTGATGGTGTACGACCCATAACGGAGTGGGAGAAGCTTCTGATAAGGTCCTATAAGGTTCTCTTTCTGCAAGTGCAACCAAAATTTTTCACCCACCTGAAACTTATGTGGCACATGGTGTTGATCATGGCATTTCTTGTACTTGTCATTAGACTTATGTAGGATATCCTGGACCCGTTGGAAGATGTGCTAGATCCGCTCAATGAACTGGGTGGATTTGTCAACTTCAGTTGGAGCAAGAGATAAGACGATCGAGGTGACTACAAGGGGTAGTGCAATATCTATGGGACCCAATGGTTGGAATCCCAACCCCACCTAAAAGGGGTTGTGGTCGATTGACCTATGCAAGGATTGATTATAGCTATGTTGAACATAGGGGAGACTTGCATCCCATGTGCAAGGGTGCTTGGAATTATACATGCATAGGATATGCATGATCATTCGATTTACGATTTCGTTTTGGCCATCTGTCTGGGGGTGGAAAGTGGTGGATTTGGTGAGATTGGTGTCCAACAGTGACCATAGGCTTGACCGAAATGTGCTAAGAAATCGATTGTCCCTATCTGAGACAATGGTTTGTGGGATTCCAAAATGTGCCTATTGGCAGGGGTAGACCCAGGGTTCAACGCTTCAAAAGCGCACCAACAAAACCCTAACTACTGGCCCTTTCGACAACACCTGCAAATCAGATGAAGTCTCACCCGAAGTAGATGTAGGGGTGGTTGCAGGACTCAATTGTCTACAACCTAGATGGGACACTGATATGTGATCACGATACTTAACAGAGCACTTAGCCAATAGTATGCATTCATCTATGACTCTTATTCACATCGTAGATTAACCCTAATTGTATATCAGCGCAGTATTAATCAATATCAAACACATTTAAGCATTCATCACATAGCATCAGAGCAGATCTAGCATTTATTCATGTATCAAGCACTAAGCATTAATGGATCTACCTATCATATATCCAAAACAATGTACTAAGAAAATATAACATAACCATCATGAACACATATCACAAAGCACAATAACACATGATATACGTGGTTCACCCCAGTGTGGGGCTACATCCACCAACTCTTCTTCTTCTTTATTAGCTTCTTCCAATATTCTTACATGCACCAAGCCATAGATCCAACTCCGCAAAGGACAGGAGATCTGCACGCACCTCGCCAGATCCTCCTTCCTTGGATTAGGTCAAGGCACAAATCCAACTAGAACCACTTGCACTTAGCTCTACAAGTCTCACATATAGTATGCACAAAGCATTCACAACTATTCGCACTTAGTAACCCTCACAGGTTCTTGCACAAAGTTGATGAGAACTAGGAACTCTACTTGCACTAAGCCATTCTACTTCTTACATTCTTAGCCACTTATTTATACATTAAAAAAAGGGCCTAAACATTGGTAAACCCATGGGATGACATCCCATAACCATTACATAAACCCTAAAAGCCCAAAAAACCCTCTAAAAGGGAAATATCCCGTGATCTTCGCTTTGCCTGGGCACTCCATCTTCGACCAGCCTGTCGAAGTCCCAAAAATGGTTAAACATGACCAGTGTTTCCTCAAAACCTGTTCAAGGGCCAACAGACCCCCAACACTCACTTGTGACTCATCCCGAGTCACTTTGATCTGGGCAACTCTACTTTGAAGGCCTCGAGCTTACTCAACGTGTTGCTTCGCTAAAGCCTCCTGCTTGACGAACTCTTGGATTACTTGCTCGGTGACAAGCCCTTCAAGGCATTGTTGTCCACAAACTTAATGCCTTAAAATTCTTCTTTGGTCGATGTTCCATGAAAAACCATATGTACATTAGTAACTCTTCCACACGGGGTTATCATCTTTCCTTTAAACAATCATATCCCTCCTAATGAAGGAATCATAGCAGGCTTTCCCAAAATTTCCCAAGTACTTTTTGTCATAAGATTCACATGTGTTTCCTCATCTAATACACAATCTATGTTGAAGTCTCCTATTCTTGTTTCTATGCACTCCTTCTCTTTTAAGATATCTGGTAAACTAATGTCTTTGTGATCCTTTAGTGTTTCTCTCATCTGTAATAATATATTCTCTAATTCTCTAACATATCCTTAGTTTCTTGATCTTTCTCATGGTTTTCTTGTCTCAAGTTCATCTTTTCAACTTTATCAATCATTCTAGGGCAATCCAAAACCTCATGACCAATAGCTTTACAACAAAGACAAATAGGACCTATTCCAGGGCATTCTTTAGCAATATGTCTCGGTATTCTGCAGTTATAACATAGTGTCAATCCTCTCTTTCTCTTAAACAATCCCCAACCTTTCCTGTACTATGCACTGAGATCACAGTGATGGACCTGCAATATAAAAAAATTCCTTCTAGGGTCCTGCATCCACTTATTAGTCAAAAAGTTCTTTCTATGCATGGGAATAACATATCTTTCACTATATCTATCAAATTTATTCATACCAAATCTTCTTTCTTCTATCTGTGCCCTATTTTTTAGACTAGGACCAAATCTATCAAACATACCTAGATTCATACTTTCGAAGAAAAAAATTTCCACTTATCTTACCTTTATCAGAGCACAAAGCTTCAATATCTTACCTCTTTCTTCAGATCGGGCTTCCTTCTCTTAGCACAGAGTGTTACAAGTCAAGTAGAATATTGTGCACTACAATAACAAATCTACACACAGAGATTTCTTCTTTTCTTTAGTTCCCAACAATCATAGTTTCATTCCTAGCAACGAAACCATTTGTTGGCACAGGGGCAGATCCAAGGTTCAAAAATTCAACAATGCACCAAAAAAACCCTAACTACCACTCCTTTTGGAAACACCTGTGAAGCAGATGAAGTCTCACCCGAGGTAAAGGTAGGGGGGGTTGTAGGACTCAAGTGTCTACAACCTAGCTGAAACACTGATCTGTGATCATAGTACTTAACATAGCACTTAGCCAATAGTATGAATTCAGTTATGATTCTTATTCACATCACAAATTAACCCTAATTGTAGATCAGCTCCGTATTAATCAATATCAAACACATCTAAGAATTCAGAACATAGCATCGGAGAAGATCTAGCACTTATTCATGTATCAAGCACTAAGCACTAATGGATCTACCTATCATATATCCAGAATAGTGCACTAAGAAAATATAACATAACCATCATGAACACATAACACAAAGCACAATAACATAGGATATACATGGTTCACCCCAGTGTGGGGCTACGTCCACCAACTCTTCTTATTTTTTATTAGCTTCTTCATATCTTCTTGCATGCACCAAGCCACAGATCCAACTCTGCAAAGGACAAGAGATCTACGCGCACCTCGTTGGATCCTCCTTCCCCAGATTAGGTCAAGGCACAAAGCCAACTAAAACCACTTGCACTTAGCTCTGCAAGTCTCACATACAGTATGCACAAAGCATTCACAACTATTCGCACTTAGCAACCCTCACAGGTTCTTACACAAAGCTGATCATAACTAGTAACTCTACTTGCACTAAGCCATTATACTTCTTACATTCTTAGCCACTTATTTATACATTACAAAAAGGGCCTAAACATGGGTAAACCCATGGGCCGACATCCCATACCCGTTACATAAACCTTAAAAGCCCCAAAAAACTCACAAAAAGGTAAGATCCCGCGATCTCCACTTCACCTGGGCGCTCTGTCTTCGACCAGCCTGTCGAAGTCCCAAAAATGGTCAAACATGACCAGCGTTTCCTCAAAACCTAGTAAAGGGCCAACAATACCCATAAGTGTTCAAAGAAGAGCTTAGAAGTGGCCTCTTTTGTGATGCTCTTCTTGTAGGTGGTCATAATCGCCATCTTAGAAAAGCGATCCACAACCAAAAAAAAAAGTCATTTCCCCACTTGGTGGATGGGAGGCCCGACATGTAGTCCATTCAAATGGATTCCCATAGCCTGTCAAGAGTAGGAAGAGGGTTGTATAGGCCTTGTTTCTTAGTGGTCAGTTTAGCAATCATGCAAGGAGTGCAGGACCTAATATACTTGTTGACCTCCTGTCGAAGTTTCAGCTAGTAGAAACGTTTCTACAGCATTTCCATTGTCTTTTCGACGCCGAAGTGTCCTGCCACCTGACTGTAGTGGGATTCCTAGATCATCTTCTCTCGCTCGCTTGATGGAATGTATATATGGCCCAGACGGCACTGCAACTCATCCTGAAGATGGAAATTAGCGACAACTTCGTTTGCGCCCAAAATTTGGTAGGTGGTGGTGAAGTTCGAGTGTGTCTCAGAAATTTGGGGCCATCCAGAGGTCTCATAGCCGCAAGATTATAGCACTATGGTGAGTATCACGACTAGAATTCTGCTGAGGCAATCAACGACGTGGTTGGTGCTTCCCATTTAATACTTGATGTTGAGGTGGAATGTTTGCAAGTACATGGACCACTTCTGATGGTGGTCATTCTACAATTATCCTTGTATTTGCATGAACTACAGTGGCTTATGATCAGTGTGGATGACTGTCTCCTTCCCAAGAATGTAATGTATCCACTGGCGGCAGGCTTTCACAATGAATTAAATTTCTTTGTCATAAGTAGGGTACTTACGAACAACATATGATAGTGTCTCACTATGATAGGCCATGGGGTGGTCGTGCTGAGTGAGAACGATACCCACAACATAGTATGAAGCATATGTCTCGATCTCAAAGGGTTGTTGCAGGTCCGGTAATGAAATTATTGGGGTTGAGCACAATTGTTTCTTCAAATCATCAAACACTTGTTGTTGGGACCGACCCCACACAAATTTCTCCTTACCACCACCCCTGATTACTTGGTTGAGGACCCATGCAATATGGGAGAATCCCAGCATGAACCTGTGGTAGAAATTGGCATGGCCCAAGAAGCTGTGAATCTTAGTGAGTGTGGTTGAGGCTGGCCAGTCACGGATGACTTGGATTCTCTATGGATCCACATGTACGCCATGTTGATCAATGATGCATCCCAAATAATGAACCTTGTCCATGCCAAAGTAGAATTTTTCCAAGTTGGCATAGAGTTGGTGTTGTCGCAGGGTGTGCAGAACCTGTTGAATATGTTGCAAGTGTTTTTCCCAAGTCTTTCTATAAGTGAGGATGTCATCCAGATACACCACTACAAAAGTATTGGTGAATGGTCGCAGGATATCATCCATCATCCTCATGAAAGTGGTTGGAGAAATTTTCAAACCAAAGGGCATGACCAACTATTCAAAAAGACCTTCCTTTGACTTCAAGGTGGTTTTCCATACATATTTATGTTCTATCGGTACCTGGTGATATCCAGAATTTAGATCAATCTTACTTAAGTATTTGGCCCCTATGAGCTGATCAAGGAGGTCATCGATTCGGGGAATTGGGTACCAGTTTCTGACTATGATTTGATTCAGGGCCCGGTAATCAATGCAGAGTTTCCAGGTTCCATATTTCTTCTATACCATCACAATTGGGCTCTCGTTAGGTTATGAGTTGGGGCTGATGTGCCCCTTGTGGATAATTATTTGGATTTGTCACTTGATCTCCTCATTCTCTAACAGAGAGAAGCGGTAGACTGTCCCATTGGGCAGTGGTGCATCAAGGGTCAGATCAATGGGGTGCTTGACCTGACAGTGTAGAGGTACCCTGATAGGTGAGGAGAAGATATCTGAGTATTCTACCATGACCTTATCCACTTGATTTTTCTATGTGGAGAGGTCAGTGGTGGAGACCCTGGATATGGTTTTAATCTTTCATTCATTCTGAGAGTGAATCATGAAGAAGACAAACTTCCCTGCCTGAGAGATGACTTTTTTGCATTGCTTGGTAGAGATCAAGGAAATAACACTGGGTGGGACTGCCTCGGGTATCCTATACAATTTCTTGTTCAAAGTAATAATAACACTGCGAGGCCTAGACTCATATACAACATGATGTTTCCATAAATATGGTTGGCCCAAAAGAATACAAACTTTGAGAGGGGAAACATCACACAATACCTCGCCTTTGAAAGGCTTGATGTCATATGATAGGTAGCATTGTTGGCTAACATGGACGTAACTTCCTTGGCGGAGCCATCCGATGGTGTAGGGTTGTGGGTGCAGCATTTTCGGTAGGCAAAGTTGCTTGACAACCTCTGCTGAGATGAGTTTCTTCTTTCTACCACTATCAACAATGAAGTGCAGCGAGGTACCCTTCACCCTCATCTATGAATGAAAAAGGTGCTCTCCTTCCTCTGGCTCGTCTGGTTCACTAGGTTGGATATTGGTGGTAGAAATGGTAGCACTGGGTTCTGGGTCTATGATTCGTCTCCCCCTTTTTGGTTTTGACTCAGATTCAGAACCTGCATCTGATTCAGAGGCTTTCACCTCAGCCACTAGTGACTACTTTGAGTGGCAATCAATATTGTTATGCCAACGGCTCTTATGGAAGTCGCACCACTTCCCGTTATCTTTCTTTGTATTTCTAGTGTCCTTCTTTACTTACAGCCTGGACTAGTTGTCCTGAGGTTGTCCTTCTTTCCTTTATCCTTTGTTCTGCAGGTTGGGGTCACCATTTCCTAGATTTTTTTGTGAGGGGTTCCCAAGCCCAAATTGCCGCATCTTTTGTTTGAGCTTCTACTCGATTTTGACAACATATCGGTAGGCCATGCCCAAGGATGAGATCTCTATAAAATCCATTTTGTACTGGATGTATCTATGAAGAACATCGTGATACTTGAGCACCATGTGTTGCTCATAAAATTTAATACCCAACTTGGTGTGCAAGGTATGGAAGATATTTATGAACTCGGGCACTACTTGGTCTCTTTCATGTCGCAGCGTGGTCCATTTTGTGTGCAGGTCGTCATAACTTCCAACAGGGTAGTATTGTTCCTTAATAGCATCCCTGAAGGACTCCTAGGTGACTGCAACTATAAATAATGAGGGTTCCTCTACTTCCTTTTACTCACAAAAAGTTTCCCACCAAGATTTGACATGGTGGACAACTTTGAGGAGTGCAAAAGTAATCTTTTCTCTCTTCGAGAAGTTATGGACAGAGAAATACCCTTCTAGCAAAGTCAACCATTTGTCTACTGCATCTGCATTTATCTGAACTTCAAATATAGGAATATCAAAGTTTATTTGTACCTTGAAGGGGGCGACACCTCCATTTGAGGAAGATGTGTCTCCTGTTGGTAGTCATCAAAGGATTTGCGCAAAACTATCCATCATCTCATTCCTTTGTTGCGTGAGGACTTCCTCAAGAAAAATTTTGAAGGGATATCCTATCCCATAGTCTTTATTTTATTCTGCCATGAGAGGTCGTTTGGGCGTGCAAGAGATTTTTTCCTCAAGAGAAACAAGCTCAAGACCCAATTCTTTGTAACCTAACCTCATTGGGGACATGCATTAAGAACGAAAAGGAGCAGAATGATATGATACCACTGAACCATAATATAATTACAAAACGAAATGAATACAAATTATTATCAAAAGATGCATAACACAGAATAACAGATATATAGTAAAATTGGTTTCTATTCAATAAAGAAATAAGTTGAAACTGTAAAATGCAGCGGAAACAAGCTTGCTAGAATGGTGGTCACTTATCTCTGAGAAGAGATGTGAAGGATGTGATCATTCATAATAAGATGATTACACTGAGGATTTGAAGGCCTTTTTATAATAAAAAGGAATGTCAAAAACCCTAGGCATCCAAAAAAACTAACCCTAGGAGATGAAGCACCAAAAGTCATGTGGGCCCTGTTTAGGTAAGTTAGTACATCAACTTCCCATGTAACTTGTGCATACGATCTTTATTTTAAGCGCATGATAGCCCATTGGAAAGGTCTATTCGAGGACTACACATTTTGTTCATATATATCATGGGTCATTTTGATTGTGGTGAGCCCTAAAAAACGTTGTTTAGGGCCTCAAAATGGCCTCGCAAGTTAGGGACCCAAAAACTAGGGAAAAACTTGCCAAACTGGAAAACTACCAAAATGAGCTAGATGGAATAGGTGGGAGGCCACTAAAATCCATCTCGATCAAAGAGAGAGGGGGGGTAGATGTAGGAGAGAGAGAGAAGGGGAGGGGA
>JASDQU010012836.1:338245-352234 GCA_032191745.1 Picea mariana
ACATGATGAAGATGAGTCATTGTGGTTTCATTGGTATATGATGCATTGTTGAAAAAATGTATATATGACTCATTATTGTCTTATCATGATT
Organism: Picea mariana; assembly: GCA_032191745.1. Lineage (NCBI taxonomy): Eukaryota > Viridiplantae > Streptophyta > Pinopsida > Pinales > Pinaceae > Picea > Picea mariana. The sequence continues at coordinate 338,337 of JASDQU010012836.1, forward strand.
GATAAGGTGCACAAATGGATGAACTCCAAAGTGGTCCCCTTATGGTGAAATCCCTCACGGGAAGACGCTTTGCAGATTGAGTTATCCTAGAAGAATGGTTGGAGGACACTTGCTCTCATTATTTTCTTATCATGATTGATAAGGTGCAAAAATGGATGAACTTCAAAGTTGTCCCCTTATGGTGAAATCTCTCATGTGAAGACGCTTTACGGATTGAGTTATCCTAGAAGAATGGTTGGAGAACCCATGCTTGTATGTGGAATAATGAGATGAAGATCAAGGAAATTGTTAGTGAAACTATCCTAGATGGATAGTGTTTGTCATGCCATTTTCGTTGGTATGTGGAATGTCACATAACTCCTCATGGTTTGAGAGTTATGGCCTTATGAAGATGAAGGACCCCCACATGAAGGCTTGAAGCCCCCAAGGTCAAAGAAGTCAAAGTGACCTAAAAGAAGAAATCGTTATTTAAATGATAAAGTAAGGTGACAAAGTCAAGGTGGATTATTTAAATAATAAATAAAAGTGAAAAAAAATCAATAAATGATAAAGTAAGATGAGAAAATCAAGAAGGAATATTTAAATGATAAAATATTGGAGAAATTTCTATTTATGGAAAGTGGTTAACCCTAAAATAAGGAAAATAGGTTAAGTGACCTAGAAATGGGTTAAGTGACCTAAAAATGGGTTAAGTGACCTAGAGGTTGAAAGTATAAATAAGATAGCAATGGTCTCTTGTATATCATCCTTTTTTTGGATGAATGGAGAGCTTCTTGTGAGAATATATTTTGGAGTATTGATGGAGAGCTTCTTGTGAGAGCTTCTTGAGCATTTTTGGTGTGGAACACTTGAGAATATTGAAGATCTATAGGTGACTGAGGTAACCAAGGATATATAAGCCCAATTTCAGAAGGAAGGTGAAGAAAAGAGGGTCGGAATTGAAGGGACGATAAATTCTTTTGATGATGCTTTCTAAGGTATGTTATTTACCGGTCATCTCACCATTTTCACTATAAATTTGTTTTTATAATGATTCAGATCGTGAAATTTATATTCCATTGAGAAAACATACCCAAGTATCTGTGGTAAAAAAATTCATCTTGTGGGTCGTTGTATTTTGGGAGTTATAGTCCATGGAAAATAGGGTTTGTGGCTAGTCCTGAAACTAGTCAAAAATAGGTGTTTCGGGTAAAAACATCATAGCTTCTTCATAACAGATCCACATTAAGTGAGACCAAATGTGTTGGTTAGGATACAGGCTGCAGTATGTTTTGTAATAGTTTTGGATCAATTCAATGAATATTTTGTGTGGGCCATGCTCTACAAGGTCGCTCTCTAGAATAATCCAGAATTCAGCAAGGTATGCCATTTTTGCTATAATGAATTTTCTAAGAGGTTCCAAGTAGTTCCACCTAGAGGAATTGCATAAAAAACACTGAAGAAAATTGTGTATCAGTTTCAGATATTTATTCATTACAGGTTATGATTATTTCAAGTTGGGGTTGTTGACTAATCCAAAACTAGTCATGGTTGAGACAAGCAGTTGATGAGTTGGCACATACATGAGGTGTATAGTTGATGATGTTGGTACATATTGATGAGTCATTATTGATAATTATTTGACACATGATTGGTATATACTTGGTACATGGTTGTATGCACTTGTTTATGGTACAGGTTGATTATAGATTGTTTGGCACAGGTTGGTGCATGTTGATGCACTTGTTTATGTTGACAAATTGATATATGTTGAGGATTGTTGCCTCATCTCAGTTGGTGCTGAGAATGTAAGATGGTTCTTGCATATAGAGCTGGTTCTCTTGTAGAGTTGTACTCTATTCAGTTGTTTCTGAAAAACCCCCGGATTGAAGTCCATAATAAAAAGAAAAATTGTACATACATCTTGTGTTCTTTGTGTTCCTTGTGGAGATGATTTGTTGATGATATGTTGCTGATATATGTTTCTGATATGCATTCACATATAACTGATTATAAATGGAAGCAATGAGTAATGAGCAAATGTTGAATGTTAACTAAGGATTTTTTGTGTAAGAGGGAAGTTTTGGAANAAAAAAGATCCCCACACTCATTCACCCCCCCCCCCCTATAAGTGTGGTAGGTGTGTCCAACAATTGGTATCAGAGCGGGGCCTTCACTACAAGCCTTAACAAGCTTGAAGGAGATCCATAGACACACAAATAGATGATGAAATACCAATCCTTGACGAGGAAAACTATTCTACTTGGAGATTTGAGATGAGAGTGTATTTGAAGACAATGGGAGTAGCTATTTGGAAGGCAGCCATTGGTGGATCAGTTCCATTGAAGAACAAGTCAAAGTTTGCAGCTCAAAGGGCAGGAAAGAAGAATGATGCATTGCCTCTCAAGACCATTCTTAGTGGACTTTGAAGCCCTATCAAAGAGAGCATGGGACAATGCACTTCCGCCAAGCATCTATGGCTAAAGCTAGAGGAGACATATCAAAAAAATAAAGAAGATGTTGAAGACCACTCCATCAAGATTATCAAAGGTAAAGAATCTCTAACTCTTGATTGCATATGTGATGATTTTAAAGGAAAAGAATCATGTGATGATGTTGGCAAGAAGGAAGATATTGAAGATTCTTCAAATGAAGGTAAAGAATCTCCAAAGACTCTTGATTTCATTGATTCAAAATGTGATGATGTTGATTTTTTCTCAAGTGAAGAAGATGATCTAGAAACTGTTTGTGTAAAGTTTGATGATAGTGTTGGGCCCCAACAACTCCCCCTATATTTTTACAAAATTTAAAGGGCCCCTATTAAAATCTTGATAATTATAATGAGCTACATAATCAACCTTTTCAAATAGTTTCATACCTTGGCTTGCTTTGAGACAAACTTAAGACATTCAGTATAGTATGAAACATTCATTACAAGAGTATATGTCAAAAGTTAGAAACGAGCACAAAAATCTCAATTTAAACAAAAACATTAATTTTTATCAAATGTTTATTTTTGTTTAAATTATGATTATGTGTTCATTCTTTTGCTCATTAGCAAGTTTGACTATTTTGAATATTGTGTTAAATACTTCATCAAGTTTTATCTTGGTTGGTTTCTCATTTTCATAAAATCATTTGGTGATATTAATTAATTAAATTCTTTTTTTCATTTTGCATCTCATAATAATAATAAAAAATAAAAAAGAATTATCTATCATTTGTTTGATTTTGTAAAAAACCAAAATTAATATTTTTCTCTTCTCCATTAACTTGAAGCTTCCAGAATTTTAGGATTATTTTAAACAATGTTTGTTTAGAACTTATAGTTACTTTAAATTCATTTTTTATTTTATTGTTCTAGATTTTGTTTTATTCTCAATTTTTAGGTTATTAATTTAGGTTTATTTTTGTTTCACAGGTTTCTATTATCAAATATTTGATACGGATATGATCATCGCTTGATTTTATTATCCAAATATGTTCAAGATGATTGATCCAAAAATAATATTGGATTGCTACAAATAATTTTATGAGCAACAACAGATAAAATTTGGAAAGGCGTCAAGATCAGACACACGATCTTGTAGGACTGATTGCAGCCAAACCGTGAGGAATTTGTAGAAACGGTTGAAAACCCAAAACAAAAATGGACCCATTTACTTTCCATGAGGAGATTTTCCCAAACAAATGCACGATTTGAGAGATATTTGGGTCTCTTTTAGAGGCAAATTTCAGGTGGCGAAAATTAATAGTGACGCCCAGACTGTTCATTCATTTTATAAATATATGAAAAAGATCAGAGCCATAGAGATCCAAGAATTGGAGAGGAAGATTTCAATCCTTTCTCTTTTGTATATTATTGTTTTTGTAAACTTTTTATTTCTTTTCAAATGGAGTAATGGATGGCTGGAATCTTTGGGATAATGGACGAATATTTTCAAAGAAGAATATGGAATTTCAGGTTGCTTAATGGATTTTGTCCAGTAAGTAAAATGGTTTTATTTTCATTATAATATATTCATATTCTTTGAATAATTGATTATGCATTGATTTAAATAGCTTTAGTCTTTTTTATCAATACATGGTTAATTATTATCATTTATGTATTAATTTTTTCAATCTTTAAAGTCTATTATCCAAACAATTTCTTCCAGGACTACATAATAGACAAGTGATTCCAAAAACTTAATAGAACAACATATATGCATTTTGGATTTAGCCTTTTGTTTATAATGTTGTTATTTATGTTTTGTTAATCTTGTTACATGTGCAGGTCTGATATCTTTAGATTAAATGATCTGTGATGTGTAGGAGGTTTATATTATAAATACTATCTATCATTTGCTTCATCAAAACACAAATGCTGTGATTATATCTTCGATTTAAATAATGAGATTTATCTTTGAGTTTTAAATTGAATGATAAAATGCATAGATTGCTTCCATATTTATCTTGCTGTAATCATGTATAATTATGAGATCACAAGTTTATGTTTGTGTTTCTTTTCTGTCATTAAAACCTAAGCTGCCAATACATGTTCTGAATTTATTTAGAACAATCATAAGGTTCATTGCATATTTTTCTCTTGGACATGGCAGTTGGATGTTCACCACTCATGCAAATGCTTGGATACACCTCACTAATTCATTGACATGATAGCTTCTTTGTATTTTTCTGTCATTTACATATCATTGAAACTAGAATGTATGGTTCAGCTTTGACTATCCACATGTTCATGTTTCATTAATTTTTTTTGCAAGATCCTTTAAATTTATAAAAGAAAAACAATAAATATTTTTGTGTGTTTTTTTTATCTGATTCCTAGAAGCAATCATTTTTCACATCGATTTTCGTAAGTTTCGATTAAAACTTGCATCTTGTAAATCATGTAAATAAACGAGACTTGTATATCTTCTATTTAAATACAACTACTATAGTTACATTTAAACATATGTACATATATATAGTGTGTTTAATAATTAGTTAGTTATTTCTCTCTTTTATTCGTTTATTTTAGGATTCTTAGATTGGCTAACGGAGCCATTAAACCCGTCAGAATGAGTTACACCAAACGGCTTGGGTTATTTAGACAACCCCGGACCAGACTCGCTCTTCCAGTTGACGGACGGTCAATTTCACCCGTCAACAAATGGTGCTAGAAGGAGGGCCAGACTGACAAGTTGGCCTTATAGGAGTCTTTGTTTTGAATTTAATTAATTTCTCATGGCTCCCCAAATCACTGTGTTGGAACATGCTTTCCACTTCTTATTACCTGATATTCTCAACAAGACAATCTCTCTCTTGTCCAAACTCACATTTGATGGTGGGGGGAATGTATCTACAAAAGACCATATTAACAAATTTTGGTGTAAATGCATCAAGCATGATATTTCTGATTTAAAGGTTTTGTGCAGATTGTTTGCTTTTACTTTCAGGGGTCGGATTAAACATTGGTTTGAGTCTTTTCCAGTGTATCACATTTTTTATTGGTTTCAATTTGCAGATGAATTTTTAGATGCTTTTGAAATCTATGATTACAATAAATTATGTGAATAATTTTAGACTTTGCTAATCAATGGTGATTCATCTTCAAAAGGATTTTCGACAAGAATCCATCATGTCCTTTGTAAATTTAATCTTGATGACATGTCACTTATATTAAATATCCTCTATGATGCTTACATCCAATCATATTCGATTGCAAATGATGAAGCAATTATAAATACTATCACTCAATTGCAAGAAGAATTGTGTTCACAAGATGAGAGGAATCCATCCGAAAATGTTGAACAAGCAAGGGAGGTAGAATCTATTGAAAATGTTCTTACTGACAATCAAATTGGTTTTTCCTCTGAATCATTGTATTCTCAGTCCTTGACCATTGTGGAAGAAGATTCAATGTTGGGTCAAGGTGAATGTCCTCGTTCTCCTAACTCTTTCTCTAATCAATATTTAAATTCAGTTATTGAAGAAGACTTAGGTGATGAAAATGATCTTAAGAATTCTAACATTCCAATGAAACTGATTAGAGATGTAGATCTGCAATTAGAAGAAGAAAAATTAAACCCTCATCTACAAATCGTACCTTATCAACATGAAAGATCAGATGTTTTCCATGAAAGTTTTGAATTATCTATCGTACAGGAGGCAAATTTAGATGATCATATTATGTTGAAGAATTTATCACCAAAACAGAATGAAAATTTTAAGGAAAATGAAGAGGAATGTCTTGAGAATACCATTGTTAAATATCATAGCTCAAGATATTCTTTTCATGTGCTTATTTCTGATTCCTTTTACTCTTTATATCCCAATCTCTTCTTAGATTCTGGTGGATTTGATACTTTACCCATGGTATCTTACTCTTTGCCACCACAATCCAATCTTTTCGATATACCAAAATTTGGTGAAACTAATTCCAAACATAACACTTATCAAGTCGGATTTGACGCTCTTTCACTTTCATCACTCACATTGGAAAATGACATGTTGCGAGATGATTTTACACAATTTATTGTTGAAAAAGACAATGCACTCATCCTTAGGGAGATCAAATATTCTACATTGCATATTCGTTCTTTGATTAGTTCGAATTTTAATGTTTATGCTTCACATTTTGAAACGATCAATCTCATCAAAGGAAGTGTTCAAACCAATAATCTAACTGATGTCATAAATCCTCTTATAATGTGTTCCCCATTGATATATCCATTTCATCAAAGTCATAGTTTGCATCCTAATTTTTATGACATGATCTTAGAATGGCTTGAAGATTCGTATCTAAAAAATCTTCATAATAAAGATAAAGTTGTGCTTGCTTTGTTTCTACCTAAATATCTAGGAAGTAAGCATCACATGATTTTTTTAGATCCTCCGTGTGAAGAAATTGATGAACACTTGGAAAATTGTCAGGAGGATGGGGCACTTCAGCCTTGGCTGAAGGTTATGACAGGTCCCCATAATATTGATAAGTTTTTCAAACTTACTTACACTCTTACATGCCATTATGACTCATATCACGACTAGATTGCAGAATGGTTGGAGGATTCATACATCAATAAGTTTCAAAAGAATGGTAAGGTCATGCTTGCTTTGTTTTTAAATGATGATGATAAAGGTAAGTATGATATATTTTTGTTATTTTTCGATATACTACCATTCTTGTTAATAATATTTAATCTTGTTTCCATTGCAGGATTGGAGTTACTCCATTGGCTACATTGGAAGCATGACTTCACTTAATATTTTGTATTTGTTTAGTAGTTAGAGTAGGTTTAGGAGTAGGTTTTCCTTTAGTTTTATTTATCAATATTTCTTTGTGTAATAATGCAGTTATGAACACAAGAGAGCACACCAAGAGAACCATAATATGAATGTTGTCAAGGAAGTCCACTTTAAATCTTTTTCTCTCTATTTTTCATTGAATATTTATTTTCGAAAATGTAGAATCATCGTGAAAATTTTAAATGGAAAGTAAAGAGATAAGTAAATTTAAACTATCAATTCAACCCTGACCCAAGGTGCCACGAGTAGGACTATTAAGAACCTGAATAGATCTACCAATATAATAACCACAAATACTGAAGACACAATAGATCCACTAAGCAAGATATAAGAAACCACACTTTATTATATCAAAACCCTTAAGGTAGGGAAACACCATACAATGGATCCTATTATGGAAGGGATCCTCTCCTGTTCACTTGCCTCTTCGAGGGGGCATCCTCCTATTGAGCTACTACTCCAAATACAATATTTCTCTTCATGTCTCATTACATTGCTTGAACCCCTTTATATAGTGCTACCATCACCTAAGAACATTCTAGAGGAGGAATCTTCTAGAAGTAGAACCTTCTAAGAAGTTCTCTTACATTTATTATATCTAATTACCCATTTATTATATCTAACTACCATAGTGAGCCTTATTTAATAATATAGTGGACCTAGTCCACCTTACATTGAATGACTTCCACTATTATCACTATGGGCCCTTTGGGCCCCCCCACTACCTCTCTAGCTACCTTACATTTCATCCCCCTTATGAAAGCGTTGTCCTCAATGCTTGATGTACAACCATATACCAAGGTCCCATGAATAATTGTGGACCATAATGCTGAAGAAGATTGAAAAACCAAGGTCCCATGTACAAAGGAAATCCACCATGCTGAAGTAGTCCAACCACCAATGCAAGTCCGGGTCCCACGTCCAAGTGCTCATGTGAACTCCTCGTGGAAGATTTTGGAACCCAATAACCAACTCCAAATGATGCTCCAAAGACTGACACCTATCATGTGGATCCAAATAAGAAGATCCATCCACATAATGAAAAAGGGTCGTAGTAGAATCTGGAATGAATAATACCACTGTAGAATATGTAGACTGAACGCTGGTAACTAGCTCCTAATGTGGGACATTGATGTTCTCTACAGAAGGTGGAGTAGAGTCATCAAATAAAATATGAAAGTGGTTGTCATCCTAGAAATGACAACTATCCATATATCAATCATCACAATCTGCCTCAAAATCATACCAAGCATATATTTCTTGATTATATTCATCATTGAGGCCCTCCATAAGAAATCTCTCTTGCATGTTATTCAATGAAGCTTGAATACTATGAAAACTATCATTGAGGCCGTTTGTGAGGCTGTCTGTGAGGCCATGTACAAATGCATCCAATCTGTCATCCAATGTGTGAAACAATTGGGCTTTGAATGATTCAAGAATTTCTTTTAGGTTTTGAGAAGAAATAGTCATCTGAGCATTCTATGAACTCACCCAATAAATTACGGCAGAAAATCGCAGCTTTTTCTGGAAAAACCCTAAAAAACTGTTGAAGTTAAAATGCTCATAACTTCACTTCTCAGACTCCGTTTTGGCTGATTTTTTTTTTGAAATTGGATGAAATTATGAGAGGAACTCAAATATGTAATTTATTTGGGCAAATTTGACCTCCATATGCTACATAAATAAAAAAAAAAAAAAAAAATCTCACCGCCGTCCGTGGAAAAAATCCTAAAAATTTGCAGATTTTAAAACTTCAATATCTTGACTTCCCGGACTCCGTTTCTGACGTTTTGTTTTTTCAAATTGGATGTTTTTCTGAGAGGAACTCAGAACTACAACCCTTTTCTACAAATTTTGCATATAAATATACTGAAAATTTCAAGAATGTCGTGGCCCTCTTTTTTCTGCTCCGAAAAAAAAAAATCTGCAAAAATAAAAAATATTTGCCCACAATGTCTGCCCAAGGAAAGTGCTCTGATACCAATTGTTAAGAACCTAAATAGATCTACCAATATAATAACCACAAATACTGAATGCACAATAGATCCACTAAACAAGATATAAGAAACCACACTTTATTATATCAAAACCCTTGAGGTAGGGTAACACCATACAATGGATCATATTATGGAAGGGATCCTCTCCTGTTCACTTGCCTCTTTGAGGGAGCATCCTCCTATTGAGCTACTACTCCAAATACAATATTTCTCTTCATGTCTCATTACATTGCTTGAACTCCTTTATATAGTACTACCATCACCTAAGAACATTCTGGAGGAGGAATCTTCTAGAAGTAGAACCTTCTAAGAAGTTCTCTTACATTTATTATATCTAATTACCCATTTATTATATCTAACTACCATAGTGGGCCTTATTTAATAATATAGTGGACCTAGTCCACCTTACATTAAATGACCTTCACTATTATCACTATGGGCCCTCTGGGCCCCCCCACTACCTCTCTAGCTACCTTACAAGGACTGCACTCATCTTAATAAGGATTTTTCTATTTTTAGTCTCTTTTGTTTTTAATAATAATGCTTGGTCAAAGTAACATCTTATGCATCACTATCTTAAGAAAATAACTTGCTCGCACATGATAGTTTATATGATTTAGTTCTTCCTTTATTTTATAGTGAGATGATAGTGGATACAAAAACTCAAGTTTATCTTTGGCTAAAATCGTTTTATGAAAAGTTTTATTTTGCTGTTTAGATTTTGTGTACTTATGATTTTGAATCCCATTAATAAAATTTGATTTGGTTTGTTGTGTGTTTTTGTTTTCTTTGATTACTTTGAATGTGGTTCCTTCTTATCTGTGTTTTTGAATCAATATATTTATGATCAAAGAACTATTGTCGAAAGAAGCATTTATTTTAAGACTTATGTTTTTCAAGCAAATTGAAATAGTTCAAAGAGGTCCTAGTATTAAGATATAGCTCAGACAATTGATTTTTAAGTCAATTGTCACTCTCATTTTATCCTCAAATTATCTTTGCTAGAGTATTACACCAGAGATATGGTTTAAATATTTGAGAATTACGATGATCTTTAAACTTTTTACGCCATCCATATTCTTAAGGAATCACTTTTAAGTGCTTCCCCATTCTCTAGATGATTTCTTAAAGGAAATCTAAAATCTCTAAACCATGATAAAAACTTCCAGTTTTGAAAGAAAATAAATAACATGGTCAACTATTTACCTGTATTGCAATTAACCTCCAGTATCACCCCGCTCTCTTTGTCATCAAGAAATCTATAATTGTATTATTATTTAAAAGTGGCATAAGAGGGTTGAAAGCACTTATGTGTGGGAAGTGTGTGTAAACCCATCGGGGTACTGAACAGGCTCGCTGGCAGCGGGTAAATGCACACATGATACCAAGACAACTTCGTCGGGGTACTGAACAGGCCTGCTGGAAATGAAGCAATGTCGGGTCGAGAGGTAGCAGGTATATGTTTTTAAATTAGCTTTTATAGAAGTATACATCATGTGGATACAACTATTGGATGGGATTAAAGCATTTGAGTGGGTTAAATGACATCCCTGTCGAGGCTATGAACGCCTGTTGGTAGCAGTGGCTCTATCAACGGTATTGAAGTTCTTTTATAAACATCGTGACTCCTTGATTAAGACATTATTTCCGGTCATAATCTTCTGCAAAGAAAATTCTATTGTTTGATTCTAACATTGAGCTTATCCTAATACTATATGGTCTCAAAGTGAATTTATTTCAGGGAGCTTAAACCCTTTTTCATGTCTTATTATTTTCTTCATAAGACGAAATATTACCAGATCAGAGATAACTCCTTCACCCAGTAAGTCACCATGTGTTGGGCCCCAACAACTCCCCCTATATTTTTACAAAATTTAAAGGGCCCTTATTAAAATCTTGATAATTATAATGAGCTACAGAATCAACCTTTTCAAATAGTTTCATACCTTGGCTTGCTTTGAGACAAACTTAAGACATTTAGTATAGTATGAAACATTCATTACAAGAGTATATGTCAAAAGTTAGAAATGAGCATAAAAATCTCAATTTAAATGAAAACGTTAATTTTTATCAAATGTTTATTTTCGTTTAAATTATGATTATGTGTTCATTCTTTTGCTCATTAGCAAGTTTGACTATTTTGAATATTGTGTTAAATACTTCATCAAATTTTATCTTGGTTGGTTTCTCATTTTCATAAAATCATTTGGTGATATTAATTAATTAAATTCTTTTTTCATTTTGCATCTCATAATAATAATAAAAAATAAAAAAGAATTATCTATCATTTGTTTGATTTTGTAAAAAACCAAAATTAATATTTTTCTCTTCTCCATTAACTTGAAGCTTCTAGAATTTTAGGATTATTTTAAACAATGTTTGTTTAGAACTTATAGTTACTTTAAATTCATTTTTTATTTTATTGTTCTAGATTTTGTTTTATTCTCAATTTTTAGGTTATTAATTTAGGTTTCTTTTTGTTTCACAAGTTTTTGTTATCAAATATTTGATACGGATCTGATCATGGCTTGATTTTATTATCCAAATACGTTCAAGATGATTGATCCAAAAATAATATTGGATTGCTACAAATAATTTTATGAGCAACAACAGATAAAATTTGGAAAGGCGTCAAGATCAGACACACGATTTTGTAGGACTGATTGCAGCCAAACTGTGAGGAATTTGGAGAAACGGTTGAAAAATCTAAAACCAAAATGGACCCATTTACCTTTTGCGCAGATATTTTCCCAAACAAATGCGTGATTTGAGAGATATTTGGGTCTCTTTTAGAGGCAAATTTCAGGTGGCGAAAATTAATAGTGACGCCCAAACTGTTCATTCATTTTATAAATATATGAGAAAGATCAGAGCCATAGAGATCCAAAAATTGGAGAGGAGGATTTTAATCCTTTCTCTTTTGTATATTATTGTTTTTGTAAACTTTTTATTTATTTTCAAACGAAGTAATGGATGGTTGGAACCTTTGGGAGAATGGACGAATATTTTCAAAGAAGAATATGGAATTCCAGGTTGCTTAATGGCTTTTGTCCTGTAAGTAAAATGGTTTTATATTCATTGTAATATATTCATATTCTTTGAATAATTGATTATGCATTGATTTAAATAGCTTTAGTCCTTTTTATCAATACATGGTTAATTATTATCATTTATGTATTAATTTTTCCAATCTTTAAAGTCTATTATCCAAACAATTTCTTCTAGGACTACATAATAGACAAATGATTCCAAAAACTTAATAGAATGACATATATGCATTTTGGCTTTAGTCTTTTGTTTATAATGTTATTATTTATGTTTTGTTAATCCTGTTACATGTGCACGTCTGATGTCTTTAGATTAAATGATCTGTGATGTGTAGGAGGTTTATATTATAAATACCATCTATCATTTGCTTCATCAAAATACAAATGTTGTGATTATATCTTCGATTTAAATAATGGGATTTATCTTTGAGTTTTAAATTGAATGATAAAATGCATAGATTGCCTCCATATTTATCTTGCTGTAATCATGTATAATTATGAGATCACAGGTTTATGTTTGTGTTTCATTTTCTGTCATTAAAACCTAAGCTACCAATACATGTTCTGAATTTATTTAGAACAATCATAAGGTTCATTGCAGATTTTTCTCTTGGAAATTTCTCTTGGACATGGCAGTTGGATGTTCACCACTCATGCAGATGCTTGGATACACCTCACTAGTTCACTGACATGATAGCTTCTTTGTATTTTTCTGTCATTTACATATCACTGAAACTAAAATGTGTGGTTCAGCTTTGACTATCCACCTGTTCATGTTTCATTAATTTTTTTGCAAGATTCTTTAAATTTATAAAAGAAAAACAATAAATATTTTTATGTGCTTTCTTTATCTGCTTCCTAGAAGCAATCATTTTTCACTTCAATTTTCGTAAGTTTCGATTAAAACTTGCATCTTGTAAATCACGTAAATAAACGAGACTTGTATATCTTCTGTTTAAATACAACTACTATAGTTACATTTGAACATATGTACATATATATAGTGTGTTTAATAATTAGTTAGTTATTTCTCTCTTTTATTAGTTTATTTTAGGATTCTTAGATTGGTTAACGGAGCCATTAAACCCGTCAGAACGAGTTACACCAAACGGCTTGGGTTATTTAGACAACCCCGGATCGGACTCGTTCTTCCAGTTGACAGACGGTCAATTTCACCCGTCAACAGATAGTTATCCCATGGAAAGAATAGAAGAAAATCTATTAGAACTTCAAAAGGAAATTGAAGAGGGTTTATATAGATATAGAAGTGATCATTTTTATACACACTATAACTATCTTTCAGATAACACTAAAAAGTTTCTTAGGAGGAGTCAAAGGTACATCTTAATGTTAAAGGAAATGCTCAAAGAGAGCAATAAGACTCAACTAGAAGAAATCACAATACTAAAGAATGAAAAAGAAAATGTAAAGGTAGATGATGAGATTAGAAAAAAATTTGAAACTATTGTCCATCTCAAGACCCAAATTGAAGAAGCCAAAAGAATAGAGGAACTATTGAAGAATCAAATAAATGAAAAGGAAGAGTCATGTTGTAAGCTAGAAGCTGAAATTGTTGACCTTAGAA